>JXSR01S074280.1:58689-74480 GCA_000969725.1 Ophiothrix spiculata | reverse complement strand
GCCGCCTATGGTCCTGACACGGAGCTCTGATACATAAATGTACGTAAGTGCAGTCGGAAGCATGCAATTTAGAGTGGGGAACCCCATTCTCTACAAGGGAATGATGTAAAGGAAAAATAACGAAATATAGGTTCTATCATGAGGTAACCATCTAACTTCATACCAAGTCTGTATAGAAAAAAAAAGGAAAGTTATATTACATTCAGGGCCGTACGAAGGCATGTAAGCCAAGTGGGACAAACACATTTACCGTCCCGAAATTCATGTTTCGTCCCGATGTATATACGGTCAATTTATTTGTAATGCCCGCGTAGCGCGCGAAAATTTGCTATTTTCAGCCAAAAATCGATATAAAACATTGATATTTGTGCTTAAAATTGGCTTATTTTGACTACAAATTTACGGGACAGTAATCTCGGGACAGTAAAACTAGTAAAATATCGTCCCGATATTTTGATATGTGTCCCGCCAGCGTCCCGCTTTTTCGAGCCAGAGGTGGCAAGTGCCCCTCCACCCTGCTTCGTACGGCCCTGATTACATTATTATTTTTATATCATTATTATATATTACGCACAAAGGTAGCACCAGGTCCAAAATCTTGGGAGTCGCTGGAGATATTAATGCATGGATAAAATACAACAAAACTTAGAAATTGATGAGTCCGGGATGAAGTTTAGTGAGTCCAGGACGCGGTCCACATATATAGTAAGTGGATTATGACGTCGGCTACTAATACTGCAAGTTTTGCTGAAACAATAATCGGTAAGAGCTTCGCCCTTTGTTTTCGTATGCGTTAACTCCTCACGCAAATTCGAAAAAATACCTTTTGAAAACTCAAATGACAGAATTCTTTCTATATTCATTAATGCACATAGAAATGTGTGACATTATCGCTATGATTTATGACAGTTTTATGATTAAGTATAGGGCATGCTTCCAGTAAAATAGCGGAATATCATGTCAGCAAAATTTCCGTATTTCATTGATTTCATTCTATCAATGTCATTTTCTATTAATGAATGTTCAACTTTATAATAATCAATTAATGTTATACAGACTCAGACGTGAGTCCACTTTTTGCCTAAACGACAGTAACCACAGCTGTATAATAGTCCATGGGCTACGATAACCCCCCATGCATCCCCCCCAAGAACCTCCACGAGTGGTATCATTTTGTTCGGGAGACCCTTCTGAATGATATTTCGTAGTTACCAAAATCTCAATATGTATGCATTCAAGATGGCCGCCATTTTTCAAAATGGCCGCCAATTTCACTTATTTTGGCTTATATCTTGGTTTCTGAACAACATAGAGCCATACTTTTGGTGTCTACACCCATGTTTTCATACTCAAGGAATCTAATAAGCATATAATTATATCCATAGTAAGTGGCGGCCATGTTGGAATTCAAAATGGCCGCCAAAATGGCATATTTTAACGAAAATTGACAAAAACACCTTTGAAATGTCAATTAACATAAATAATCAACACACATGATCAACAGAAAATTACATTTAGGGCTGCAACAAGATCATTTGTGATCTAATTGTTATGTTAACAAGATCATTTGTCCTTTAATTATTATGTTAAGGCGTTTAAAATTCGAAATGGTGCCCGAATCAAAAACCAAAATGGCCGCCAAAGTTTGTTTTAATATGCAAAAATGCGTTAAAAGGACTTTTAAACAGTATAAAGCACACTATATGTTCAAAATAATTGATGGAAAGTGGTTTAGAGAGTTACAACAGATAATTTTTTCCCTTTCCCCAAAATACACCGTTAACATATTCAAAATCCAAAATGGCGCCCGTAATGGGGTCCAAAATGGCCGCCAAAATACATTTTAATGAGCAAAAAATGGTTAAAAGGTCTTAAAAAAAGCAAAAAGCACCCTCTATGTTCAAAATAATTGATGGAAAGTGGTTTTGAGAGTTACAACAGATATATTTTCCCCCAAATTAGACCGTGTTAACTTATTCAAAATCCAAAATGGCGCCCGTAATGGGGTCCAAAATGGCCGCCAAAATACATTTTACTACACAAAAATGGGTCAAAGCATAATGTAAACAGCATTAAACACACTGTAAGTTCAAAATATTTGATAGAAAATGACTTTGAGAGTCACAACAGATACATATATCCCCAAATTAGACTGTTAAAAAGCATAAAATTCCAAATGGCACCTGTACTGAGATCAAAAACGGCCGCCAAAATATATTTTAATACCCTAAAATGGGTTAAATGACTTTAAAACAGCATCAAACGAACTATATTTTTCAAGATATTTGATGGAAAATGATTTTTAAAAGTTACAACAGATATAGTTGTCCCCAAATTGGGTTGTTAACAAGCTTAAACTTCCTGTAATGAGATCCAATATGGCCGTCAAAATGCATTTAAAAGCGCGAAAAAATTGGTTTCACGGTTTAAAACAGATTCAAACAAATTATGTTTTTCAAGATATTTGATGGGAAATTGTTTTGATAGCTACAACAGACATATTTGTCCCCAAATTACGCTGTTAAAAAGCTTAAAATTCCAAATGGTGCTAGTACTGAGGTCCAAAATGGCCGTCAAAATGCGTTTTAATGCACCTAAAATGGGTTAAACATCTTTTGAATAGTATCAAACACACTATTTTTCAAGATATTTGAAGGAAAATGGTTTCCAGAGTTACAACAGATATATCTGTTCCCAAATTATGCTGTTAACAAGCTTACAATTCAAAATGGGGCCTGTGCTGGGATCCAAAATGGCCACCAAAATACATTTTAAAATGCTAAAAATTGGTTGAAGGATTTCAAAACAGCAATTACCACACTATATATTCAAGATATCTGCTGGAAATTGGTTTTGAGAGTTAAAACAGATGTATTTGTCCCCAAATTAGGTTGTTAAAACCATTTTCCATCAAGTATCTTGAAAAATATACTTCATTTGATGCTGTCTTTTAGTCATTTAACCCATTTTTAGCGCATTAAAACATATTTTGGCAGCCATATTGGATCTCATTACTGACAAAATTTGGAAGTTTAAGCTTGTCAACAGCCTAATTTTGAGACAACTATATCTGTTGTAACTCTCAAAAACCATTTTCCATCAAATATCTTGAAAAATATACTTCATTTGATGCTGTTTTAAAGTCATTTAACCAATTTTTAGCGCATTAAAACATATTTTGGCGGCCATTTTGGATCTCAGTACAGGTTACATTTGGAATTTAAAGCTGGTTATCAGCCTAATTTGGGAACAGATTTATCATCATTTTCTACCAAATATTTTGAACATGCAGTGTGTTTGATGCTGTTTAAATTATGCTTTGACCCATTTGTGCGCATTAAAAAGTATTTTGGCGGCCATTTTGGACCCCATTATTGGCGCCATTTTGGATTTTGAATATGTTAACAGTCTAATTTTGGGACAAACATATCTGTTATAACTCTCAAAACCACCTCCCATCAATTATTTTGCAAATACAATTTTTTTAGGTGTTTTTAAGTCCTTTTAACCCATTTTTGCACATTAAAACATACTTTGGCGGCCATTTTGGTTTTTGGTACGGGCGCCATTTTGAATTTTAAACACCTTAACATAATAATTAGAGGACATGTTGATTATTTATGTTAATTGACATTTCAAAGGGTATTTTTGTCATTTTTCGTTAAAATATGCCATTTTGAATTCCAAGATGGCCGCCACTTACTATGGATATAATTATATGCTTATTAGATTCCTTGAGTATGAAAACATGGGTGTAGATACCAAAATTATGGCTCTATATGTTGTTCAGAAACTAAGATATAAGCCAAAATAAGTGAAATTGGCGGCCATTTTGAAAAATGGCGGCCATCTTGAATGCATACATATTGAGATTTTGGTAACATGCGAAATATCATTCAGAATGGTCCCCAGAACAAAATGATACCACTCGTGGAGGTTCTTGGGGGGATGCATGGTGGGTCATCGTAGCCCATGGACTATAAGTGGTTGACTGTGACACAATTTCTCGACTTCCCGTCCCTTTGTCCCGAACTCACTTTTTGAGATGTGAATGACATATTTCTATCAATGTAAGGCTAAAAGCAAAGGTGTCAAACTGTTTTGATGGTTTTGCTTCCGCAGCCGAATCATGATGATGATGCAGTAAATCAATCAATCAATCAATCAATCAATCAATCAATCAATCAATCAATCAATCAATCAATCAATCAATCAATAAATAAACAAAATAACTTGCTTCCCCACTCCGAAAAAGGATGTGTAAATATACTTTTTAATAACTTGCATCAGTCAATTATTTGTCAAAATTGAAAAAAGTATTCCCTTTTCATTTTTAATCTTATTTTTTCTTTCTTTGCGTTCGTCTGTATGCTCAGACAGAGCCGTCTGTTCATATTTAAACCTCAATTCTGTTTCGCACGGTCGCACCGTGATTTACTAAAAGTGAATTTTATAAGACTTTTATACTTGAACGGAGATCAAATTGTCATCGGGAAACATGATTTTTCGTATGTGCTGTTGTATTTCAATCATGACTGGAACACATGATGGAATCATTAATATTATTCATTCATATTGAAAGAGAAACGTTGAATTTGTGAACCAGTGTAAGATATTCATAAAACCAGCAAATGGTGTAACTTGAAACATTAATATTTCCTGATTCAATGAATCAACATATTTCGCAAGGGGAAAGTCGCTGTTATTTTTCTAATCCACATATACAGCGTGTCCCCAAAAAACATTACAATCTTTGCGTGTAAAGTTCTTGACTTTACCGGATAGGTAAAAAGTATATTAATGTATTAAATATATGTTATGGTGTGCATCGAATACACCGGTTGATATGCACCCGATCTTAGGACACCATATTTCGTCATTGGGGACACCTCAGCCCGGGGGTGGGGGGAGTCAAATATGAAATGGATGTAAAGCCGGCGCTCCGACAGGCTGGGGCATTCAGTGAGAGTGGGGGCTAAAAAACGAAGGCATTCGGTGAGAGAAACATACCAAAATATGAGAGCTAATTGATCAAAACATGAGGGGTCATTGGATGAGAACATGTTTTTTTTACATTCAGAGAGCGAAATAATTTTAGCAATCGGTGAGAGAAAAATATATGGGGTCTTTGGGTGAGAGCATATGCAATTGTAAAAAAGTACAGGTCTTTGGATGACAGCGACGCTGAAAAGGGGGGGGGGGATCTTTTGACCCTTACATACGCGTCGCCTCCAGAATGGGACTCCCCCCGGGCACCTCAGTAATTGTTTTGTCGAAATGGTCTACATGCATACGCTACCGTGAAATTTGAAATGGATTATGTGATATTTCACATGGATTATCAGAAAAAATATGATCAATATTTTGGTATTAAAGTCTGAAAAAGTTTGAAAAAAGTTAAAGAAATCGGACGCTCTTTTAATTTCAGACTCGTTTAATTTAGAATTAATCCAGTTGCCGCCGATCTTTGATTGGTCTTACATTTACATCACTTTAACATCTTTCATGTGCAAATGCGGTGATTTAATAATAATTTCTGGAGATTTACACTCTAAATTACAGGGATTTAACTAAATCCCAAAAGATTGTAGTTAGGGACCAATAATGTTAAGATTTAAAATTTAAATCTTAAAGTTTGAAATTCGAATCTAATACATTTAGAATTTAGATTCATCAGATTCAAAAGTTAATCCTAAAACTGATTAGTCCCTAACGACAATCCTTTTGGATATATTTTAAATCCCTGTAATTTAGAGTGATATCACTGATTTTTCATGCACCAAATCTCGTTGCATCATTACAGTTCCAGATCTCTGCTACCCTTTCTCGCATAATTACACTAATTGTCCCGTGTTTTCTAATTGCTAAACAAAAAAAGTTTTGTTTATAGGCATTTTTTGGGGAAATATCAGAGGAGGGTGGCCGTGGCAACTATTGCATGGTTGCCGTTCCGATCGTAGACGATACCCGGCTGCGTCATGTCCTATACCGCCTCTAGTAAGCCATTGGAAACATCGTTGAAAAATACAACTTCCGGGATCGCGCGGGATGGCCGCTAAAATTATATTCCTAATCGGTAAAAAATATGATAAAATCTATAAAAAGTGGGGTTCACGCGTGAACCCGAGCGGATTAAGAGTAAAACAATTATGTTTAATTTTGTGACATTACTTTTATAATTTATCTGACCAATGTAAAAAAATGAGTTTCTGTAATATTTTCAATACATAGTTCGTGGCTCTGCCCATTGCGATACACGTAAAATGTATCCCTAAATTTGCGTTAAGAAATCTCTCAGCCTAAATCAAGTAAATCGTGTTCTATGCCACCTGGGAAAATATATACTTTTTGAAATGCCTGTATCACAAAAACGAGCATGGTGACCTATGTATATTTTTTTTTATTTATGAATGGTTATCAGCACAAATAAATCTACCAAATCTATTATTTTTTTACGAAAGTCAATGGAGATTTTGCATCTCTGAGAAAACCCCTTTATTTATTTAAGCATGAATAACTAATAGCATATGGCGGTGTTCACGTACCCAAGCACCATTAACATCCTTTGAAAGTAGGTTTAATCTAAACTTTGTCTGATAAACGATGATTTGGAAATATCAATTGTGACATTTTACGAAAAATAGACTACTAATGCGACAATTAAGAACTGAGTTCGGTGAACCCTGTTTTCATTTTGAACTTGACGATCATTATTGATTAATCTTGACTATTAATGAAAAGAAAATGTCAATAAATTCATGAATTAACGTTCTGAATTATTGAAAACCAAAACAAGAATATGATAATGAGTGTAATAGTTGTTGATAAGAATTACTTAGCATGGTACTAGGAGGGAAAAAAAGACTGAACACATTAACAATAACATTTAAGTTTCAAAAAGTCTTAATTTGTTTGAATTTTAAAAAAGGACTTGCCGATACAGGGTTGATTAGTTAGTCCTGACACGGAGCTCTGATACATAAATGATCTTAAGTGCAGTCGGAAGCATGCAATTTAGAGTGGAGAACCCCATTCTCTGCAAGGGAATGATGTAAAGGAAAAATAACGAAATATAGGTTCTATCATGAGGTTACCATCTAACTTCATACCAAGTCTGTATAGACTAAAGGAAAGTTATATTACATAATTACTTTTATATCATTATTATATATCAGTTCGGCAGAACTCACAATTCGGATACGTATCTGAATTTAGATACCCCGTATCAAAATGTTAATACCCGTATCTGAATTTGGCCCCAAAACAGCTGACATAACAGCTGACATGGGAATCCAGCTGAAATGAATATTCAGCTTCGCCGCCCACCATAGCGGTATGTACAAAAGTCAATAACATTATCATCATCTGTCATCTAATTCTAACAAAGTTTTGGCCAAATTACTTTGCTTTCTCTTATCAGGACATGTTTCGAAGCTGTTCCGCTGGAGTTGCACAGATGGAAATGACATTTTCACAGATACATTTATCGTAGATGCAAGAAAGATTTTCTACATGTACTTGCCAGCTTGCGCTATCGATGTGTTACCTGCGCAACAACAGGCGTATCAGAATTCGGATATCCTTATTCTGATACGTGTGTCAGAATTTTGATACGTGGGTATCCAAATTCAGATACGTATCCGAATTGTGAGTTCCGACAAACTGATATTACGCACAAAGGTTGCACCAGGTCCAAAATCTTGTAAGTCCCTGGAGACATTAATGCATGGATAAAAAACAACAACAAAAACTCAGAAATTGGTGAGTCCAGGACGCGGTCCATATAGTAAGTGGATTATGACGTCGGCTACTAATACTACAAGTTAAGCTGAAACAAAAATCGGTAAAAGCTTCACCCTTTGTAACTTTCGTATGCGTTAACTTTTCAAGCAAATTCGAAAAAATACCCCTTTTGCAAATTCAAATGACAGAATTCTTCCTATATTTAGTAATGCACATAGAAATGTATGACATTATCGCTATGATTTATGACAGTTTTATAATTAAGTATAGGGCATGCTTCCAGTAAAATAGCGGAATATCATGTCAGCAGAATTTCCGAAATTTCATTGATTTCATTCTATCAATGTCATTTTCTATTAATGAATGTTCAACTTAATAATAATCAATTAATGTTATACAGACTCAGACGTGACAGTCATCCACTTTCTGCCTAAACGACAGTTCTACCATAGCTGTAAAAGTGGTTGATTGTAGTGGTTGACTGTGACACAATTTCTCGACTTCCCGTCCCTTTGTCCCGAACGACTTGCAAAAATAACTCACTTTTTGAGATGTGAATGACATATTTCTATTATCAATGTAAGCTAAAGCAAAGGTGTCAAACAGTTCGTTTTGATGATGTTGCTTCTGCAGCCGAAACATGATGATGATGCAATAAATCAATCAATCAATCAACCAATCAATCAATCAATCAAACAATCAATCAATCAATCAATCAATCAATCAATAAATAAATAAAATAAATGAACCAATAAATAAATGAACATGATAAATAAATAAATAAATAAACAAATAAATAAATAAATAAATAACATAACTTGCTTCCCCAGTCCGAAAAAGGATGTGCAAATCTACTTTTTAATAACTTGCATCAGTTAATTATTTGTGAAAAACTGAAAAAAGTATCCCCTTTTCATTTTAATCTTATTTTTTCTATCTTTGCGTTCGTCTGTATGCTCAGACAGAGCCGACTGCATATTTAAATCTCAATTCTGTTTCGCACGGTTGCACCGTCGAAATACTGATTTACTAAAAGTGAATTTTATACTTGAACGGAGATCAAATTGTCATCGGGAAACATGATTTTTCGTATGTGCTGTTGTATTTCAATCATGACTGAGACACACGATGGAATCATTAATATTATTCATTCATATTGAAAGAGAACCGTTGAATTTGTGAACCAGTGTAAGATATTCATAAAACCAGCAAATGGTGTAACGTGAAACATTAATATTTCCTGTGTCAATGAATCAACGTATTTAGAAAGGAGAAGGTCGCTGTTATTTTCTTAATCCACATATACAGTGTGTCCCAAAAACACATTACAATCTTTGCGTGTATCTAACTTCTAGGCTTTACCGGATAGGTAGAAAGTATATTAATGTATTAAGGCTACAGTCCCTAAAAATGTCTCGCTCGGCTGAATGTCATGTTTACTGCAAGTTTTTACCTACTTACACCAATCAGAATATCATAATATTTGGCGTACATATTGAATAGAGTCTCTTATTTATACATTAATCTTTACTAGTGATTTCAAGTCCATTATCAAGGTCAAAATGACGCCTAAAGACTACTTTGAAAAAAATGACACTTTTTCGTCGAAACCTCATAATTTCATGATGTTCGAACAATTCGACTGGTTTCAAATTTTGACAGATTGTTGGCTTGATACTTCTTATTGAATAACAAACAATAATTTATAATATGCTGTGTTGATTTTGAATGATAATGTAACAAACCCGCGTTGTTTTGCCCGAAAAACCGGACATGAATTACGACTCTGAGTTCGCCCTGTTGGAGCTGTGAATTGCCTGTTTTAAATATCTACATTATCTACATTTTGTCTGATATACGCATTCGCATAATTTACTTACGAATTGAGCATTCCAATGAGGCAAAAATTGCAATTTGTAAACAAAAGAAAAATACGGCATTCTAATGTTTATGTTTTAGATTTTAGTTCACGATCTCAACGCTGCCTTGATAGCTCAGCGGTAGATCGCTCGCTTCGTAATGCATGACTAACCCCTGCCATAATCCATGGTTCGAGTCCCCGCAAATGCAGTGGAAACTATTTACCTTGTCATGATTAAAAAGAGTTAGGATTCAAATTTAAGCAGATGGATTCCCTTTACCCTTAAATATATTTTATGGTATCGAATACACTGGTTGATATGCATGCACCCCGATCTTGGGACACCATATTTCGTCATTGGGGACGGGGGGGGGGGGGGGCAGTCAAATTTGAAATGGATACTGGTGTAAAGCCCGCGCTCCGACAGGCTGGGGCATTCGGTGAGGGCGGAGGCTAAAAAATGAGGGGTCATTGGGTGAGAGCATGATTTTTGGCATTCGGTTAGAGAAAAATACTAAAATATGAGAGGTAATTGGTAAAAAAATGAGGGGTCATTGGGTGAGAACATGATTTTTTACATTCAGAGAGCGAAATTTGGCAATCGGTGAGAGAAAAATATAACAATTTGTAGGGTCTTTGGGTGACAGCGACGCTGAAAAAGGGGTCTTTTGACCCTTACATACGCGTCGCCTCCTGAATGGGGCACCTCAGTAATTGTTTTGACGAAATGGTCTACATGCATACGCTACCGTGAAATTTCACATGGATTATGTGATATTTCACATGGATTATCAGAAAAAATATGAACAATATTTTGGTACCAAAGTCTGAAAAAGTTAAGTTGAAGAAATCGGACGCTCCTTTAATTTTCAGATTCGTTTAATTTATAATTAATCCAGATGCCGCCGATCTTTGATTTGGTCTTACATTTATATAACATCTTTCATTTGCAAATGCGGTAATTTAATATCTGGAGACTTACACTCCAAATTACAGGGATTTAAACTAAATCCCAAAGGATTGTGGTTAGGGACCAATAATGTAAAGATTTAAAATTTAAATCTTAAAGTTTAAAATTCGAATCTAATACATTTAGAATTTAAATTCATCAGATTCAAAAGTTTATCCTTAAACTGATTGATCCCCAACTGCAATCCTGTGGGATATATTTTAAATCCCTGTTATTTAGAGTGATATCACAGATTTTTCATGCACCAAATCTAGTTGCATTATTACAGTTCCAGATCTCTGCTACCCTTTATCGCATAATTACACTAATAATTGTCCCGTGTTTACTAGTTATTTAACAAAAACAGTTTTGTTTATAGGCAAGAAACTAGAAGATTATGCTATATAAATCCTTTTTTTTTTCAATCCCAAACTTGTTTCCAACTTGGCTGATTTAAACATGAAATAGATGTTTAGTTTACAAAAAATGAAATATATATCGGCATTAGCCTTGATAATTGATTTCATTAATACAAACATCTTCAAAATGGCTTCAACAGTTCTATCCAAAAAAGTTGATTTTTTTGCAATATCAATATCCTGCTCAATACAACGGTATTTAAACGTAATCACGAAGCATGAACATCGTTTTGAAAACAAATTTACCCTTGATTCTGTCTAAAAATAGTGTTTTGAAAATATTGATTGTGACATATCACGAAAAATAGACGACTAATGCGACATTTATAAGAACTGAGTTCGGTGAACCCTGTTTTCATTTTGTTATTGGCAATCATCGTTGATTAATCATGACTTTCAACGAAATGAAAATGTCAATCAATAAACGTTTTAAATTATTAAGAACAAAACAAGAATATGATAATTGCAACATTATAAGTAAGCATGAGTTTAGAAGGAAAACCGTTTGACAGGTTAACAGTAACATTTCTCTTTTCAAGGGAATATAGCCTTTTCAAGTTTATCGTAATTTATCTCATTAAAGGACAAAGGATTTAGTTTACATTTGTAAAATAAGTCGTAAATGACAAAAGCAGTATCGAATTAATTTTACCGCAGAAAAGAGGCCTGTCAATCAAAATATAGGATAGGGTATTGTCTTCGACGACAGCAAAAAACGTCTAGAGGTTTTTAGTTGTGCTTTTTATCGTGTAAACACAAAAGGATTGTTAAGGATTGCAATTTCCCAAGTGGGGATTATCTATACTTATTGACTCCAGTGAATAGAATAAGTAATGGGTTAACAAAATACTTTACTACGGATTACAAAATGCATTGTTATGCACGGACAGAACATTTGAACTGGCTAATAGTATAAAGGGATACGAAAGAAACTGTTATGAGGTGCCTTGCATCATCAAAGATAAAGGAATTTATATTCTATTCTATTTTCTTTTTATTTTTTATTTTAGGGCAACTTTGTAAATATTGATTGAGCTTTTAACACTTTTGAATGTTTTTAAAAACGTTAAAAGTAGTTAAAGGGAATGTTCCGATTGATTCAACTTTTTTCAAACTTCTTGTGATTTTGTCACCAAAATATTGCTCCAATTTTTCTCGTAACCCATGTGCTATACCACAGCTGAATTATTTTCCGTTTCGGAGATACATGTGGAAATGTATTTGATAATGGTAACTACATGTATAAATAATTTTACACAGTAACGTATAATAGTTAGCTCTGAAATACAAAAGTGTCCATAAAGTCAAGATGGTTAGGCCGATTCAACTGAAATTTGAAACTTGAACCTTTTTAGCGATCATCTGTCATGTGATACTGGAAACCAAATTTTTACAAATCCGACAATGCTCCTTGAAAGGTACACAGGAAATAATAATAATAAAGGTGTTCCATGTAGGTCAAACGTTTCTGTTAAATTTTGATATATAGTAACGGGTCAGATATTGGCCCGGGGGGGGGGGCAGTCCCATTCTGGAGGC
Organism: Ophiothrix spiculata; assembly: GCA_000969725.1. Classification (NCBI taxonomy): domain Eukaryota; kingdom Metazoa; phylum Echinodermata; class Ophiuroidea; order Amphilepidida; family Ophiotrichidae; genus Ophiothrix; species Ophiothrix spiculata. Next base: position 61,969 of record JXSR01S074280.1, on the reverse strand, counting down.
GACACGTATGTAAGGCTCGAAAGACCCCCTTTTTCAGCGTCGCTGTCACCCAAAGACCCCTATTTTTTTGCAATTGCATATGCTCTCACCCAAAGACCCCATGATTTTTTAAATTTTTCTCTCACCGAATGCCAAATTTTGATCACCGAATGCCAAATTTTGCTCACTGTATGCCAAATATCCTCATTTTTGACCACTGAGCCCTCATATTTTTGTATTTTCCTCTCACCGAATGCCAAAAATCATGCTCTCACCCAATGACCCCTCATTTTTTGAGCCTGTGATCTCACCGAATGCCCCAGCCTGTCGGAGCGCGAGCCTTACACCCGTATCCATTTCATATTTGACTGCCCCCCCCCGGGGATATTGGCTCATTCCAGTGAAAACTAAACCTTTTTTGATTTCAAGCAAACAATCAGCTTTTTTATTTGACCATATGAGCAGTTTTTTTCAGTCATACGTTTGTTACTCGGTTGAAAAGTATTTTCTAATTAGTAATTTTGATTTTTTTTTCTATCCGTGCATGAATGAGGACATGCGGGCGGGAACCTGAGGCAAACTTCCCCCCTTCAATATCGTTTCGAATTTATGAATATATACCAATTAACTTTACACATTTTGCTTAACTTCAAAAACTATTTGGAATTATAGAGGGTGAAATTTTGGATTTACTATCAGAAAAATATGGGCTTTCATTTGACATCAAAAAATGCAATACTTCCGGTTGAGCCCTTGGGATGAGAATGTGAACGGAACCTAACACCTTTAAACCTCTTTAGCGATCATCTGTCATGTGACACTGAAAACTAAAATAGGACAATGCTCCTTCAAAGGTACACAGGAAATAATAATCATTATAAAGGTGTTCCATGTAGGTTAAACGTTTCTGTAAACTGTTGATTTACCGTAGTATACGGGTCAGACATTGCACGAAACTTGCACGAATTGAGCTTCTATTACTTTTTGATTACGAGTGATTGCTAGTATTGCTATGGCAAAGGATACACAAATAAATAAACAGCCCTGAACTATCTCAGATGTTCTAGTTTAGAGAAAATTTAGAAAAACAGTCTAAATTGGTTATTTTGTTGCTCTTATTGCCCATTTCCCTGGTAATTGCTTGATGATACAAAGCAATTTCCATGGTTAAGTTTACATGTCTAGAGCAGTAGGATATATTTCGTTATCATCAACTTATGCAATTTCATAAAGTGAGTAGTGACTAAGGTTTCTGTCGAGACTGTTTTTTCATGTCGACATGTCGCAATAATTTGTTGTCGACGTCGACATAATGTCGACATAAAGTTGATATCAAAGATTTGGTTTTTGTGGGAAAAACGAAATTGTTTGGATAAGCTATAATGACCCGTTTTAGACGTAGACTAATAATTATGTACTCGATCTTTCTGCGATGATATAAAATTGATATTTTGCAGCTTTTTTGTTGTGAACTATCGTTTAAAACTTTATTAAAAACGGTTGTAAATAACGAACAGCTAATAATATAAGTATTACATTATTTATGCAATACTTTAAAGGTCAAATGCTAATAAACAGTCATACATTGACAATTAAACATAAGTTTTTATGTAATTTTACTTGCTAAGTTATGTCAACAAATGAGATTTCATGTCGACATGTCGTGATATCCTTTATGTCGATATTTATGTCTACATAAGACATGTCGACAGACCTTAGTAGTGACTATTCTGAAATAGTTACAAGCTTTATTTAGGCAACTTCGCAGGACATATTCAAAGTTATGCATATCTTTTGTCTGCTAATGTAATGCATCTTTCACAGCTAAGTTATTCACAATCTTAGTTTTGTTAAAAAAGTAAGCTATAGGAAAACACAACGTGATAATACCGTAGAAGGTGTTTGGCAACACTTAATTCTGGAAGCATTAATTTGTCATTTGACAAAAATCCTTTTCCCCAGAACGTTTAATTTCCGTATGAGTTAACTTTCTAACACGCAAATTCGAAAAAAATTAACCCAATGACATAAAAACCTACAACCACCCACCAAACACCACACACAAACTCCCACACAACTTGGTGTCATGTTCCTTAGGCCCAAACCCCAAAAGCGCTGCGCGGATTTTTTTTTTAGTCAAGGCTATGCGCAATGGGTTATTTTTTATTACGTTTTTAGGTCACTATTTTTTTCGGCATCATTTTCTTCTCTTTTTATTCTCTACATGTAAAAAATTATGAACCAAAAAAAAAGCAGTAAAATTATTTTTTTTAATCCTATGCGCGCGGGAACATGAGATAAAGTTTTTCCCCTTGCATATCGTTTCGAATTTATGAGTTTACCAATGCAAGATAAATGTATATTATTAAATAGGGCATGTTTCCAAGGACAATAACGAAATAAGAGTTCGTGCTGTTTTTGTTAGCAAAAATGTTTACTATTTTCATTCAACGTAATTTTCAAATGTTAATGAATTACACCAATTTCATCAATCAAATATTGGTTGAAAAAATAACTGAAGCAAACCCGTCAATTTGATATTGTTGTGATTTTCAAATTAATGACGTTTAGCATATCAAATATTTTCAATTTGTATATGTCAATGTTCATACTAGACAAGCTGAATATCATTACATATAAAGTTTAGCACCAGATCAGCGCTAGATATACTTCGTCATTTTTGTAATAATTTTCATTCAGAATTTTTTTCATGGTGTTACATTTTCACCACTATGTTAAATTTTCATTCGGAATGAATATTTTGATTTTAATTTTTTCTCATGGTGTGAAATTTTTGCCATGGAGTAATATGTTTGACCATTTATCAAAATGTTCATGATGGTGAAATATTTTTCGCATTACGGAACATTTTTAAACGATTACTCATCTGAAGAGTTTTGATAATTCATAGCACATTACTTTCTTTGGTAATCGTTGTTTTCAAACAATACCATAATTACCTTGGTCTTTTTAATATAATCTGGAATCTGCCATTGACCGTAATGTGGATTTTATTCTGTTGAAATGATTTGCTGATTACTTCATTTCTAGAAATGAGAAACATATTCATTTGGAATTTTTGTTTCTAATTGGTTTTTGGAACTAATTGGTAAAAATGACGAAGTCTATAGCGCTAGATATAGTTCGTCCTTTTTACCATCTTTAAAATCCAGACAGCTGAATGCATATTGACCTCGAGTTCCCAGACGATATTATCGATCAGATTAATCCGTTAAAACTACAATTAAAATGATGAAAAATCAAGACAATGACAAACATTCCAAATGAAAATGTTTCTCAT
>JXSR01S074280.1:41855-58639 GCA_000969725.1 Ophiothrix spiculata | reverse complement strand
ATTCCAAATGAAAATGTTTCTCATTGGAGAAATATGAAGCAGTGAGCAAATCTTTTCTTTAGAATAAAATCCACAGTACCTGTCAAGGACTGATTTCAGATTATATTGAAAAAAAAACCAAGGTAAATATGGTATAGTTTGAAAATAACGATTACCAAAGAAAGTAATGTTCTATGAATTAGCAAAATACTACCGATGAGTAATTGCAAAATGTGACGTGATGCGAAATATATTTCACCATCATGAACATTTTGATAATTGGTCAAACATATTACTCCTTGGCAAAAATTTTACACCATGAGAAAAAATTAAAATGAAAATTTTCATTCCGAATGAAAATTTAACATAGTGGTGAAAATGTAACACCATGAGAAAAATTCTGAATGATTACAAAATGACGAAGTGTATCTAGTTCTTAAGATTCTGTTTCGCACGGAATACTGATTTATCATTTAATTTTATACATGAAAGGATATCAAATTATTATCGGGAAGTAAGATTTTTCATGTGCTGGTGCGTTTCAATCATAGCTCAAACACATGCTGTAGTCATTATGTTAATATTTATGTTTAAAAAATGATTTTATGTATCAAAATGTACATGTTTCGAATAAAACAAAGCAATAATTAGGAAAGGGTTAAAGGAAAAGATTATTGCTTTTTTAGATTATATTTATTTATTGGAGACATGACATGATATAATATGAGGCTGTCACGTAGAGCGACAAATGTTAACAGACAATAGGGCGTTCCAAAGTAACATTTGTGACCAAACAATTGAAAATTTTCACTTTTAAATGGCTTCAGAACCTAGCAAAGACATAAATATTAACAAGTTTGTTGTTCAAATTGAATAGTACTCAATGGAGGGATGGAGATTAAAAATTGAAAATTAAATTAATTGCCACAATCCTAAATAAAGTTCATGTAACGTTCCTGAATTCACACGGAAACATTTGTTTTGCTCTAAATGACTTAAAAGTTAAAATTCTATGATGTGTAAGCAAATTTTGTATTGCGCTTTACAAAGATGATGGGTAACATGAAGTTTCATGAAGTTGTAGGAAATTCTATCGTCAGGATTTCGTGTAATGTATTTATTATGTGGTAACGTTTGTGACATTTTGGTGTAACTTTTTGGTAACGTTTGTGACATTTTTGAAATTTCACCATTTCTGTTTGGGAAACACTTCTCGCGTGCCATGTAACAAATGTATGACTGAAAAACCTGCTTTCAAAATTTAGGCCTATTTTCTTTCCTGTCCTAGCACAATCTAAAAATAAGATTTAAATAAAGTTGGTCCTCAAAAGCGTGCTTTACTCTTGCTTAAAAATACTGTTTAACCAAGAACCTTTGACAGTTCAACAAGCTAGTGGAATCAGAAAGTAAAATTTTGACTGATTAAAAATCAGTCATGATGGAGAAAACTTTAAAATTCCAGGGAACATCTTGATAGTGAGCTAATGTGAACTAATGGAACAGCTCAGGACTCCGAATCATGACGTCGAGCCCCTCTACGGCCGACGGGTTATGTAATTTAGCAAGACATTAATCTCAATTGTCTCCTCAACCGATGAGCTGTTGGGGAATATTACGCTCTAATTTCCGATAGGTTATCGTCTTTAAATTGCGATCTAGTTGAGATGAATAGCTCATATAAATACTGCCACTGGATATTATCATTGTATTACAACGCTTATGTTTTTAGTGTTTACTATCCCCAGCCTGCAAAACGCCCTGAACAGAGGCTAACACTGCAAGAAATTTGGTCAATTTGGGAGTGATTTCACCCAACGTTAGTTCAATACGCAGACCTACAAACAGTTGCTTATGATGAAAAATACAACATATTTGCCTAGCCAAGGAAAATTGCGTAAACGAAAGCGGCCATTAACAGAATTGTTGTTTTGGACAATACAAAACGTAACTATTAAAGGTTAATCCTCGATATCTGTAAATATACATGCAAAGTTAAGTTTGTGTTATAAATTTTGCTTAGTACCGGAGAAAATTGCCTAAACGAAAGCGGCCATGATTAACAGCATTGTTGTTTTGGACAAAACAAAACGTTACTAAGGTTAATCCTCGTTATCTGTAAATGCACGCACAGTTAAGTTTGAATATTACTAGAAACAATTATATGAATAATTGATTGACTGTAAAACGACATTTGATTTTGGAAGTAAACGGACATTTACTAATAACTTCTGAGCGCATATAAATCCGTTTATTCTTTCTAACAAGGGAAAAATGGAAAATGAAACCGACATCAGTAAAGGAGGATTCTTATCAGAAAATGTGAGCTAAGTAATTATTTTTGTTATCTAAGAAACATGTTTGTTTGTTTGCTAGTTTGTTTTTTGTTTTACTTTATATTTTGCTTGGTATGGCGTGTGCGACCATCGTGGAAGATAAGGTCAGGTATGTATTGCCTTTTTAATTAGCTTTGTGACCCTCAAACGGTTCAGTTTGAAAATTAGTGTAATTGAAGACATATTGTTTCCTCCATGACAACCCTGGCCTTCTCTGTCCCTTTTACTACTTCCTCTCTGTGATGGTTCTTCTAGTACTTTTATTTAGTACCCCGGGGGGGGGGGGGGGGGGGTGTTACTGACAAATGGTATATGGGGGTGCTCAAAGGTTTTGGGGTGCATTTTCGTAATTGTTGGTATATTGATGGATGGGTTTTCGTCACAGACCCAATGCGCCCAATTTGCAAAATTGGGTGTATTTCGGAAAAATTTGCCAAGAAAGCAATTTGCCCTAAATTGGGTGCTTTTTCTAGAAAAATGGTATAGAGATGGGTCTCAAAATCACGCTTTTTGAGGTATAGAGATGGTCAAAATTCCGAAGTCTACTTTGCGCATCCCCGTTTTTTTTAAGAACCCCCCCGGGATTTAGTATAAACATTATAAAGCATCCACAGGATAAATATAGCAGTTTTTACAACGAACGTTGCGAATATAATCGGTATTGTTGGAACTTCGCATGTCTTTGCAGTGAGGAATACGATAGCTTTGGTACACCTTTTGTAATCATGCAGTTTTTCAAAAAAGCTCTATTCTCTCGACAAGACTTCACATTAAGGTAAAATAAAACAGAACTTCTGTTCTTGCTCTTTAAGTTTATTTCTTTCTATTATTTGTTGAGTTTTTCACCTGATGCTTATTGATATCAACTGACTACATTAAGACAGTAACACATCAGAGCGTCTCGGATTTTACATAATACCTTAGGCAACTTCAATCAATTAGTAGAATTAAATCGTTTGTCAAAAAGACACAATTCTTCTTACTTGTGCTCAATAACATCCTGTCTGGTAACCCAGTGTCATTCTTATTCAATTGTAAGATCTGTGCGTTCTCGGTGCTCAACCCTTGATAACTGAACTATATACTGGACCTGGGGATGAAGATGAGCTAAAAGCAACGCGGAGTTTAGACGATATTCATCGGTGATGATATTGCTTGTTTTTTTTTAATCATAAGCTATCATATATAGATCCTTCTGCCGGCTACAGCACGTTACGATATTTGTCAGTCATCTACATGTATATAGATATATCGCGGTTAATTGATAGCGTCTTCTCCTTGATTTATATTTGATTTGTTAATTTTAGCTAATAAAGTAGATATGGGGATACTTTGTGTGTGCTGTTAAATTTAATATATTGTTCTATCTACTGATAGCAACGTTATGAGTTTCCTTTTGCTTGTAACTGAAGGATATTGTGATTATTTTTTCGGGGGGAGGGGCCGGGTGGTAACTGTTATTTGTGCAAGGGGTTCAGGTCCAATGTTGTCTCTGTGTTAGACCAAACATGGGAAACATAGGTGAAATGATACCCTATATGAAACCAAAATACTACGTGTTCGAATGGACAACCTATCTAACCCTACCTGATCAAACGTAAAAGTGACGAAATAATTATTACAAAAATGTTGAAACATTGGAGTAAAATATTACTTTGAACATTTTGAACAATTGTAAGAAGTGTTACTACGTGTTTTACGCGTTTTTATTGGCAATTTGGACACATAATCATCAAATTATATGCAACCATTCTTGATATAAATGTCATACATAGACTGAAAAGAAAAATTCGATACCACATGTGAGACTTGCAGAGTGCAAGGTCGGTTTTGATACCATATATTGCAAGTTTCGAGAACTGCCTAGACGCTATGACCCCACTGTAGGTCTATCTTGGGTCAACAACATTTTTTTCACCTTGTTTTGTGTAGCGTCGTGTATGGATTTGACCTCTAATATCTTGGTCAAAAAAGATCGCCCGTCGATTACGACCGCGCATATATGTAGTTTTAAGTATCAATTTCAGTCGTTGTTTTGTGAATCATAATTCTACTATGGTTTTTATGGTCATTTTTGTGGAAAAATTATGAATTCATGACGTAGCATCCGTGATTAAAAATGATTCCGACAAACTTATTATCGTGGTCATCAACTCAGGCTCGAGACTCCTGTAGATTGTTTTCGGCTCATGTTTGAGACTCCTTAAGATTTCTTAAAATCCTAATTTACCTTTAAATTTAATTTGTGTGTGGATTGTAGGCGTACTATGTATAGATCATATTTGATATTTCTTCTTTCTTTTTAAAACCTAATACCCTTGAACATACTCGCCGTGGCTACAGAGCTTCACTCTGTAGCTAGGCGCATCTACAAACTTTAACCTCCACATCCATTCTCACCCGCCGCGAACCCCACCTACCATAACATATCTTGGTCTAAACATATTTTGAAACTCGGGTAGTTACCCGTTCTCCTCCGTCAAGTTATTTTATGTGTTTTATTATCAGATAAATCACCAATATAGGTAAACGATATTTCCTTCATATACCTAGGGAGCAAAACAGGTTTACTTGCAACGAGAAATTATTTTAATGTGTCCTATCTAGATGGGTGCTATGGACCATAGGTAACATCACTAGGGTGGACACAAAATCATACTGTTGCACGGAACCATGCAGGAGGGGGGTAAAAGTCATTACAGGGGGCAGATTTGAAAATTGGTCAAATCTTGTTCAAAACCATTCTAACCTGTTCCTCTCATCATAACGAACCAGAAAATGTATACTTTGACCCATCTCCGATGAATGCTTCAAGAGTTATATCCGAAAACATGAAAGGTCATATCAAGGGTCAAGAGATGGGTCTATGGGAGCCAAAAAATTTAAAAGTGTCATATTTTATTTAGAATGGTCTCAAATTGTTCGTCTCGCAAAACTGTCTGTACAAAGCAATATTTTAAAACGTCTACGATCAACCGTTGCTATGGTTACAGGTCGATATAAAGTTTTTGTTATTTCATGTATTTGCACCAATTGGAAATAATGTTTTTGTCATGATACCATAGAAACGATTGATCGAAGACGTTTGAAAATATTACTTTATGTAGACAGTTTTGCAAGACGAACAATTTGAGACCATTTTGAACGAAATCCGACACTTTTAAAATTGTTGACTCCCATAGGCCCAACATGTGACCCCTGTTATCACCTTTCATCTTTTTGGTTATATCTCAGCAACCCTTCATCAGATATGGGTCAAAGTATACTTTTTCTGCTTCCTTATGATGAGAGGAACATGTAAGAATAGTTTAAAACAAAATTTGACCAATTTTGAAGTTTGCCCCCTGCAATGATTGTTACCCCCCTCCTGCATGGTCCCGTGCATGTGACTGATTTTGTGTCCACCCTAGTGTTGTTACCTATGGTCCATAGAACCCAAATAGATAGGACACATTAAAATAATTTCTCGTTGCAGTTTTACCCCTAAAATCGGGTTTTGCTCCCTAGGTAATACCTGATAATTTATCAGTGACCATGGGAGATTTTTGCAATTGTGACCGTCCATCCAAAACCAACCGTAAATGCCATCTCTTGTCATTTTCATTTTTTTAATTATTTGCAAAAGGATTAAAATGACACCCTAATGAACTTCACACGATTTCCAGAAGTCAAGTTATGGTCCGTCAAAGGTTGTCAGGGAATAAAACGTTTAACTGAGATAAACGCGTTCAAAGATCAGTAAGCCCTATATTATTTTCTATTTATTGTCTTAAAATTATACAGATTTATTTAATATTTCCCATAATTTTCTTGAAATGAAACATTGCTGGTATTTTGTAGTAAGCACAATGATTGTGAATCTGTCAAAAAATCAATTTCTCCAAATTACGACCATGACATGTATTCTCAACTGTACCGCAAAATGAAGTTTCTGGCATTTACGGCTCATATGGGCTGGACAGCCATAATTGTTTTGAAACATTTTCCTCCCGTGGTTTTGATGATTTAAAGATACGAGTTTACTTTTTGTGTATAATACTGAACAAAATATGATTATTTGATGTGTCTTTATTATATGATATGTCTTATTATCAGATAAATGATATTGGTGAACGTTCCTTCATACGTGAGCTATCAGTGACCATGGAAAATCTTCCTCTTTTTATCGGCAATTACTGATACTGTCATTTAGAGGCCTCGTATAGATTTCTTGCAATTGTTTAAAAACATTTCCTCCGATAGTTTTGATGATTTCAAGATACGAGTTTCCTTTTGTTTTTGTCTGAAGGTAATTATGATTATGTTTATGTGTCTTATTATCAGATAAAATATTGATGCACGTTTCTTCATATCTGATTTATCAATGACCAAGGAAACTCTTCCTCTGTTTATCAGCAGATAATGATATTGTCAATTTAAGACCTTGCAATAATTTCTTGCAATAATTGTTTAGCAACATATTCCTCCAGCGGTCTTAATGATTTCAAGACACAAACCTGCTCATATGCTGAAGATTGATGCTACCACCAATACAATAATGGTTAGGAAGCCAAGTCTGTGCATATTGGGTGAATTGCTGATTCCTGCAAAGTACCTTGCATTAACAGAATAAGCACCTGTGTTGCTTGTTTGAAGAACATCTAACTTCAAGATTTGGAATACAATATAATCTATGAGAGATTATAGTTGTCGAAACTTGCACATCAAGTAAGTAACCAATTAGTCCTGGCACCTTGACTTGACTTAGTGTCAAGTCATGGGAAATTTTATGTAGTAAAACTGCCATTTAAGCATGTCAATACAGATCATCTTCGAACTAAGTCCACACCTCAAATTCAGCAAAAATATTGAAGCTGTTCACAAATTTTATAATTAGTATGCTCCTTGAGAGTCTTGTGCATCCCATGATAGGTGATTTGTTCACATTTAGAATCAAAATGTGTGATTTTGGAGCCAAAACTTACCTTGTACCTTGTAGCATTGGGTTTCCGAATTTGACAACCTCAACTTTGTTTACATCGAGATGTTGGGTGATAAATTTCATCTTTGGGTTTAAATCATGTTTGTTATGATTCTTCACTATTAAAAGATGTTGCCTATGGTGAGATGAATTTGTTTACGTTTTTTTATTTTTCAAAACTTAGAAAGCGTAAATGGCAGTTTTACTACACATAATTCCAATGACTTGACTGTACTTGTAACCAATAGGCTACAAGAATACGACTCGACTACGATATTATCTACTAAAATTGAATGATTGACAAGAGGAAGTTCAATGTGTGTTTATCATTTTATTTTATGTCAATATTTTTATGCCTGTTGGCGAGAAATTTTATATCAAGTTGTTTGGACTTTTGTGCTCATTACTAGTTGTCAAATAAAACGCATTTCTGATGCACTTTTTTGATTGGTAATTCTAGTGACTTATAAAATATTGGTTACCTGAAAGTAAACAGAGTACGAAATTCTGTGAAAAGGGTAAAGAGAACATCATGTTATTATAATGGGTACAGATGGGTCACTATATATTGACACAACCCTCTAAAATGCATTAATGTTTAATTTGTTAAGAGCATGAGAAAAAACAACATCACAACTGAATCTGTTAATGTTATTATCAACCTATAAGAGGACCACGCACGCATGTTATATGCTTCTATAAGGGAATTTGACTTTGAAAGCATTTTGTGGTATTCCCTTGGTATTAAGCATATAATGCAAGATGTCAACGACGACAATCAATTGTGTTAATGCGTGGTGACATCAAGATAGAGCGTTATGTGCTAAGTGCAAAGTGAAGCACGTGACATTGGTTGAGGCGCGAGAAAGGTTGTTGTTATATTCTGTAGAGGAGAAATAGCAAGACGCTTTGTGGTACTTATTTTGGACAAAATGTGGCTATACCCAAATGATTCCATTTATTAAACTATACGATATTTTGTTTGTACGGTAAAAGGGAAATCTAGTTAAGAGTTAAAAACGAAGAATAATAATTATCAAATACATCACTGGTCCGTCGCCACGATCTATTTCAAAGAGGAATAATAAATGAATAAAGAAGGTTTGCAGGTATGTTTTTGGAACAAAATGAGACCACCCTTAGAATTTTATTTCTAGAACTATTGCCTATTGTTTTTTGAACAGAGACGAGGAAAAGTTGTTTTTTTTCAAAGAGATAAAGTACGAAGAAGGAGCATATCCGAAATTATACCGATTCATCTCGTGACTTGCAGTATTTTATATGTGGAGCTATATGCAATTTAACAGTTCTGCATGACATGCCAACTTAGTCCTTGGCACACTACTTCTTTGAATTGAATATATATTTTGTTCATCTAGATTATACGCTACGAACTTGTTTTTTATTATCAGATCATAAATTAACACTTACAGAAGGTACCGAGGGGGGGGGGGGTCTATGATACTCCCTCCTGATAAAAAACACTTTCCCGCCCGACATTTTTAATGATCTATACACCATTTACACCATATATAGGTACACTTATCACAACCATATTTCAGGAGCAAAATATAAAATATACGTGCCGTTTCAAAATGGCGGCTAAACAACCGATTTTTGTTTTGCGACATCTCGATTTTGGCCAAAATTTAAAAAACCCATTTTCCAAAAGAATTTTTCAATGAAATTTGGCTCAAATTAGGAGATCATGAATACATTGACATTGTTGAAATAAAATTTGGAAAAATGTACTCCGGGCGGTTTTATGGGCAAATCATTTTTATTTCGCACCCCAAATGCTAATAATTAGCTCGAAAACGGCACGGTCAATCTCATTTTTTTTTTTCGCCAAAAGAAGCGCAACTACTATTTAGGAAATTAACAGCCCGAAATATTGTGGCGTTAAAATGCGAGAACCGAAAAACCAAATGTTGGGTACCATGGTACCCCCTTATGCAGTTAAGTGTTTACAAACAATTTGCAAGCCATCAGCCCGATTTTATAAATTTTGGGTATATCTCATGGGATATTAAGATATCTTCATAAAAAACACACATTAAGTAGTTTCTAAAACAATAGAGTAATTATGCAAGTTTTAGAAAATGTGCAAACTGAATGTAGTATGAGGATAATCTATAATGTTATTCAAACTCACTCTTACCTTACGTAGTGCTGATAATATAAACAGGTCGATCTTTGTTAAAGAATAATAAAACCTCAGGTTGACAAATCTATCACTGCAAATTCTATTAACAGGAGCTCGACGCAGCAATAAAAAGCGTAGGAAATAACTTAAACATTACATGCCAAGCTAGATGGCTAGGAGCGTTATTGAATTTGACTTTCGTAGAAATAATTTGACTTTCGGTGAAATATCAGTCCAGGTATAGGTAAATAATGTAAGCATAAGCAATGCAATGAGTTGCCCTACCAGTTCATGGAATCAAACATTTAATGAAAACTAAAAATTGCTGTTTTAAAATTCAGCTTTAATTCTCAGTTCCGGACAAACTATTTATGGCTAAAAGTCAGGAATATTACATTTGAATTTTCACAGAAGTAATTTGTCTTTCAGCGGAATATCAGTACTAAAATTATGTGTAATTAACATTTTGTTTATATTCAAATTTGAGAAAAGCCTAAACCTGCCTACATAAGCTTTTTGAATTCAAAGAATTCAACTCTGAATCCGAGTCAGTATTCAACAAGATACTGAATTTGACTTTCTTTGCAAAAAACAAAACAAAACTTACTTTCGTTGTAATTTATATAACTGTAGTCCTATTAAACAATTGTAGAAGTTAATAGTGAACCCGCAACACTAAAACAATTGAGAACCCTAGAACTAAAACGGTGTTAAGTCACATTAAACAGCTCTTAAGTGCATACAGGGAACAATGGCAAAACATGATTTCATGGTTCATGCTAGCAAAATGTGCATGGTAAAACATTGCTATAAAATATATAAATATTACTTTCATGTTTCTCAGTGTGCACTCCGCAGCTGCTAAATGTGACTTACCCCTCCTTTTAGTTCAAGGGTTCTTAATTTGGGATTCAGTAATGGTAATAGAGTGTTTTATCACAAAACATCCACACCCACATCCATATGCTCCCGAAATTTTTATCCAAAGAGGTTTTCTTTAGCCACAGAAGTTGAATGAAATACGCGGAAGAACCGGATGTATAGTTTATATCCCATTAAAGTTTGAACCCCTTTCAACGGCAAAATAAATGGAGACATCCGATTAATACAATTCGTATTAGTTAACAAGTGGGTCAATTGGCATATTGACATAACTTAATAATTTATGTTAAGGATATGAGAAAAAAGACACAATCTTGATATTATGTTTATGTATTCATCAATATTAACCTAAAAGAAAACCATGTACAACCAATATGTGACCGTCCAGCTCAAAACAGCAGTAAATGCCAGCTCTTGTCATTTTCACTTTTTTACCCATTTGCAAAGACCATGCTTTAAGGATTAAAATGATACCTTAATGAACTTCACACGATTTCCAGAGGTCAAGTTATGGTCCGTTAAAGGTTGTCAGGGAGTAAAACGTATAACTGAGATAAATGCGTTCAAAGATTAGTAAGCCGTATATTTTCTGTTGATCGTCTTAAGAATATGCCAATATGCATCTGGGGTTCGGCAATTTTTGCAGTGTGCATAGCACTCATTATACGGTATCATGAAAAGATAGACTGGCGCAATCCCAAAAAAAAGGAAATTAGAAAATAAATTTAGGGCCGAAAGGGTTAATACATTCGTGGTTTCAACAGGGGGGGGGGTCACTTAGCACATTGACACATATACCCCTTAACTGCTCTCAAGGGAAACGGACATGAGGAAAAAAGACACAAGTGAATCTGCGTAGGGATCTATCATCCTATAACTTTAGGCAATAAGAGAACCACGTATGCTTGTTATATCTAATGAAGGATTTTGACTTTGAAAGCATTTTGTGGTATTCCCTTGGTAAGCATATAATGCAAGATGTCAACGACGACAATCAATTGTGTTAATGCGTAGTGACATCGAGATAGAGCGTTATGTGCTAAGTGCAAAGTGAAGCACGTGACATCGGTTGAGGCGCGAGAAAGGTTGTTGTTATGATACATATAGGGATAAAGGATAGGTCTGAAAGGATACTGTATGGAGGAAAACACACACACACACACACACACCTTTTTTCCGTGCGATACAAAAAAAAGGGGGAAATTTACATTTTGCTTGAAGAGTTTATAAAATGGGAAGTAAGGGTGTTAAAGCAATGTACTAGTAGAACATGTACTATAGTAGTTCGTCTCTTTAATCTTTCATAAGAAGATCTAACAGTATAATCAGCAGTGGGCCGGGCAGTGGGAATTTCATTACAGAAAATATCAATTTTGTATACGAATTTCAAGTAAACTAATAATAAGGTATTGCCCAAACGCCACTGCACCCCTATGTAGAAACACTACTTCGTTATCATTGTTATTTTAATGATATCAGTTATTAGCATTGCACTTTGGGAACTTATATGATGTGGAGAGAGTAAATTGGATACCATTTAACCCGACAAAATAATTACAAGTTTGCAGAACCTTGTGAGTAAAACGTACACAAGAAATTAATCCGAGTTTAAAAACATTTCTATCTGACGGATTCCTGTTATGTTCTTGAAAAACAGGTCGATTGTCATGTTTCGAAGAATAATCAAATAAGGGGTTGACAACTCCATCACTGCCAATCTATTTACATGATTTGTCTCAGCTGTGGAAAGAATAGGAAACAGATTAAACACTTCAAGCAAAGCAAGATGAATAGGAGGGTTATTGAATTTGACTTTCGTAGAAATAATTGATCTTTTGGTGGAAAATCAGTTCTGGTAATGGTAGATAATGCATGCATGAATGATGTATTTTCCTCACAGTGCTTTTTAATAAATGTTAAATGCTGCAAATACACGCAAACCTGAAATGAAATTATTTGGAAGTTCATATACAATAGTTTTACTTGGAATATAAACGTTAAAAATGATTGTTCTTTTAACTTAAGTTATATTCTCAATTTCAAACTCCATCGACCACTAGCGTAAAAAACCCAAAAAGGAATATTAAATTTGACTTTCGAAGGGAAGGAAAAAATAATTTCGTTGGAGCATTTATTCTGTTATTTGTTATTACATTATATTCTAATGTGGTGAAGACGAAACGTGCAAAATAAAAGGATAAGTTTATACAATTTTCAAAACTCCTCAAAGCAAAAAACTCCAAGAGCATAAATTATGCATATACCTGGGAAGATAGATGGTTAAACGGAATGTTGTAATTCACTTTTTTAAAAATCATTTGACTTTCATTGTCAGTGGAATACATTGGAATATGTTTGTTCTGGTATAGGCAGACAGACCATGCATGTATATAAACATGGTGAAGTGATATTTAATACTAAAATAATATGAAAAGAAAAAGATACTACCTCAGTGTTTTCTCATTAGCCTAATAACATACGGGCCCCATATATTTTACAATCCATGGGTGAATTTATAGTCCACAGTTTTCCATAGAGATCTTAAAGTTGGGAAAATATTTTATCAGATTGTGTTTTCCTCATATTGATGAAGAAATTAACAAAGAAAGAATTGATCTTTTACCACCTTACGCAATGATAAATACCAAGCTTGCGTCCCATGAAAACGGCATCAGCATTTCCACAATGCCAACTATTATTATATAATCTTTTTTTTATATTTCCATACAGAATGACAGAACAGGTAAAGTGTCCAGATGCAATACACACGCATCCGACAATAGTAGAAGGGCCTGGGAGATGGAGATGGGCTATTCTTATGGGAGCATTCGAAGCCCTAGTGTTCACAATGGGTTTATTACAGACAATGGGTGTCTATGCTGTATCGTTAGAGGATGAGTTTAATTCAAGTTCTGCGGAAACGGGATGGATCATTAGTTCAGCGCTGGCTTTTCTACTAGCTTTTGGTAAGTCAGAAGTAGTTAAGCGAATCATCATTAACTTGTTGAGGTACTTTCTTCTTCTTCCGTATAGTAAGTGCAGCTCCCATAAGGATGGAAGCTTACCAGCTTCCTTCAAAAATTTCTTCTCCAAACGTAGTCAGATCCATGACCATCAAACAAGACATGTCAACAATTTGAATATCACAAAAAATAAGAAATCATTTTCAGATCGTGCTATCCGCACAACTGGTCCTCGCTTCCAAAAAATATCAAAGAATCCATATCAATCAAACAATTTCGCAATAAACTTAAAGAATCTTTTATTCTAAACTACATTCATGATTAAGTTATTTCTGGGCTTTTTTTTTTCTTTCGAGTTCATTGGTATCCTTGTGCCTGTCTTGTTTGTTCGTTCTGATTTGTAGGTTTTTGTTGTTGTAAGGGGTAGGCTATTTTTTTGGCCTTATTGGCCTTCCGGTCTACTCCTCCATTTGTGTTTTTATTTTGCTGTTATTTTCGTGTGTTGTAACCTTTTTAAATGGAAATAAAGATTACAGATTACAGATTACAGATTACAGATAAGTTTGGGATAAACGCACTGTGATATACGCATTGGATGTGGGCGAATGCAAAACAAAACACTTTCTTAAGGTGCAGGACAGTGTAGGACAGTGAAGAGAAGTTACTTCATTTGAAAATCCCTCAAGGCAGATTTCAATGTGTCGAGGGATAGGTATGCAGCTTGATCAGTTGGGAAATGGTTCCAGTCCCGGAAGATGCGTGGAAAAAAGGAGCTAGCATAGGCTGAAGTACTTGAGTATGAGGTATTGCAAAGCGAGAGTTATGGCCCCTGGTGGAAGTAATTTATCTCCTGGGTATGCTGAGAGTTCAGTAACCCGATTTTGGAAAAAATGGGACACCGTATTTCAGTATTATTACGTCATAGAAGAGACTATTGTCTTAATCCCTCTGAATTAAGGGACGCACCATTAGACTTCAAGGGGGGGAGCAGGAAGTTTGGGTTAGGACAAGTTTTTTTTTTTCTCCAGCCTGGCAGGGAAAGTTTTTTTTTTTTAGTGTCTGAGGAGGCAAAGTTTTTTTATTTTTAGTTGTAGATGGGGCAAGTTTCCATTCCCCAGTGGGTCAAGTTTTTTTTTTCTCCTGTGTGTGGGTCAAGTTTTTTTTTCTTTCACCTTTGGGTGGGTCAAGTTTTTTTTTTCAAAAAACTTCCTGCTCCCCCCCTTGAAGTCTAATGGTGCGTCCCTAATCACTACGCGCTAATTTTCGTAATTTGTAACGTTTGGTCATTTTTTGAACATTCATAGCATTGCAGGTAAGTTAGCTTATAATAAACACACGCAATTGTCGTTATATATTCCTCCTTTATTGTTATATTTTGTAGATGTTAAGACTCAAGATGTTTTTGTGCGTCAAAGCTTCCGAGTCCAAAGGGTTGCACTGCTTTAATTGAAATCAAGTTGCTGGACATGTATAATTTTAATTTATTTCTTTTCCATATAAGTCTAAATTTCCTAATGTATAATGTAAAATAAGAGAAGTACAATTTGAAAAAAAAAATGAAGTGGGGGGAACATGCTGCTACACCACCTTATCACCTTCTCAGGTATCCCAATATATGAAACATAACCATAAGGACATGATGCGATTTGCATACAGTCATTCTATGAACCAAGGATGGGCGAATGTAACGGTTTTTGACGCTTTTAACAATCAAAAAAGAATGTTCTTTTATCGAATGTTCCTTGGAAAGCCAGTTTATACAAAAACTAAATTATTTCATAATGGATGAAATACTTTGATGCCAGTCCCGTCCAGAAAAATTTGTCATGTGCAATATAGGGTGAATGTGGGTATCTTCAATGTGGCGGTTAACTTCACTCTAATTAGAATTGTTCAATTCATGAATACGTTTCAACATTAAATTGTGCAGAAAACAACAATATAGAGGGCAGACACGATTTAAGTTGGGTTAAATCGCTATCATCAGCATGGATAATGCTAGAAACTTACACTGAAATGTGTCAATGAGCGAACTTACCGAACACACTAAGGTGAATGTATCCAATTGCAATATGCATAGCTAATGGGTACATAATTATAGCGAACATACCCTATGGGCAGTGAAAATACCCAACAAAAGTTATAGAGAGTTTTTGTCTTTTTTCAATAAGTTAATATCTAATTTGAACCTATGAAGTGCTTCTTTAATATGGATAGCACCCCTGGATCATTAAAAACAAATTATTTGTCCAACCACATTGAAGAAAATTATATGCAAATAACATGCCGTTCAAATGCTAGCGAGGGTACCCGAATTCGCCCTAGTCCGTGATAGATCACTTCGTCTTGCACACAACAATAAAGATTGGTTTATTTGCGAAAGCAGGAATAGAGTTCAGCACACTGCAGTATCTGTTCAATTATGTATTAAATATGCACTATTTTATTTGTTACATAAATAAAAAGGTCGCCGTATTTATTCCCGTATTTATTACCGAATAACTTGCGTATTAATACGATGCAGTTAAAAGGAAGTTTATCATTTTTTTACACGCACACAATCTGGACTTATTATTTGTGATGGCTCACCCCGAAAGAGGGAACCTTGCAGATGATATCAATTGATTATTTCAACAGAAAATCTGCTGAAAGTTCTTATTATTTTCTTTACTTTTTGCTGCCTATTTCACCAGTTCTTGAAAAGTGTTCTATCGCAAAGTCCCCCTTTTGGGGGTGAGCCATCACATTTTAACAGTGCGCAGCAACCTTTTTTCGGGTTGTTATTTATAAACGGAGGTGGCACAAAGTACTGTGGATAAATATATCATAACGACATTATTATTTATATAACAAGTTAAATTATGAATATTACATAAAAATACAGTGTACAAAATACTGCAAAGTATTGAATAATGCTTTCCTGTGTTCATAAATATAAAACTAATTGTACATGTATTTGTATACAAATTATATGAGCAAAACGATGCATCAGGAATTAAATTAATTCATAAACAAATTTGTCTCTATTGGACTGGCGTCAAATTATCTCCATTGTCGAGCAAATTGCATTATATAAAACAACAAATTACCTCTCTTGTCTATCGATTTTGTGATAAAGAATATCAAAAAAAAAACCCCACCAAAAACATTACAGTAAAGGGATTTTTAAAGTCATAATTTCACGAAATCTTATTCGGTCATCGTTTGGTGAAATGTTTTGAAATTCATGAAATTTTGATTCGGTCATTTGGTGAAATGTAGTTTGTATCTACCCTGCGGACAACACAGATGTACCGTATATAGAAAAGATTGTTTAAAAAATGGAGTTTTAAGTATGTAAGGTACCAAAGATATAATAGGTTGTGTAATTAACGACAATAATATGATAATGAGTTAATGTAATGTGCACTATTCGAAATGGATTGTAGATGTTTATTATGGCTAAGTCGGGGACTTCTTCGGACGGGGGCTTTGGTGTGTTTCCTCAGGAAAGAACCACACAGAACACCTTTGTTTCAACC
>JXSR01S074280.1:9719-19999 GCA_000969725.1 Ophiothrix spiculata | reverse complement strand
TATTACACTATCATTTTAATTAAAATAAACTGGTATGGATTTGGAAAAGACATATCTAGATAGTTTTCGGGTAAATATCCATATTGTATGGGGAGACACGTTAACGAATCGGCAACGGTTTGCCGTTATCTGAACTAGATGGCTAAGTCAAATTTTTGGCATCTGGCAGGAACATATTCAATTTGATGCTTTCAAACCACAGTTGTAGTACACAGGCACACAACCAAATGCCTGGATAAGAGGAATTGTCGATATGTGTAATGTAAGATTAGTGGGGAAATATAATTTTACGACTTGCGCAGATGTCTTAACCACAATGCCGATTAGTTTACGTGTCTCTGTAGGCTGGGCTTCATCAGTTAAAGCAACGGTCGCAATACGAACAGCGTATATAGTGTTTGCACATGACGTCATGTCGTACGCACAACACCATATTCATGGGCCGGCAAACAAAATGTCCCGTCACATAACGTCTTTCGTAGTATCACGATACCAAATCACATCTTATAAGAATATACAATACATTTATTTAATTTATATTTCAAACGTTGATTTGAAGTCAATCACGAGTTACAGCTGATTTTGTTCTTGGCGCCCCCAATAAGATGGCGGCCCAGAACGGAGAAATCAGTGAAAACGGTGTACGATGCGTATCAAGTCAAACAAACCCTCTATAGTGACGGTTATTCAAATATTCGTGTGTTAATGGCGGCTGTTTGAAGCTGTTTGAGATACTTACAAAAGGACAAAATGGTTAAAAGTCACCTTGGGCATAAATCAAATTTGCAGAATTAAAAATCATTTGATTTCAAAGTTCCGGTGTGTAGAAAATACAGCTGATTTTGTTCTTGGCGCCCCCAATAAGATGGCGGCCCAGGGCGGAGAAATCAGTGAAAACGGTGTACGATGCGTATCAAGTCAAACAAACCCTCCATAGTGACGGTTATTTAAATATTCTTGCGTTAATGGCGGCTGTTTGAAGCTGTTTGAGATACTTACAAAATGACAACATGATTAAAAATCACCTTTGGCGAATTCGTAGTCCAATCATTTTGATACAACTTGTAGAAACAATGTTGTTCTTTGAAGTACAATAATATTATTCAAAATTAATGATATTATGTAATATTTACTCACTGATATCGCAATATTAAATATACTTATTTTTCTATTTACAGTATTTTTCAGGGTATATATGCAATATAATTATATATGTGTAAATCAATTTTGAACTTATATAATTCAAACATGAATTTGAATATGAATTTTTTACATTACTGAAATATATACAGATGTTAATCTAAATCTTTGCCATGTTATTACATTAATGAAGTTTAATGTTCTCGGAGACAAATGTATGGGAATTTATACGTAACGTGTTTTAGATGTATATCCAACTAAAATTATACGATGTATGTTAATGTATCTTCGATTGTACATTTGAGTTATGTTTATGCAATGTAATATCTTGTGTAAAGCCGTGTATGCGTTTATGGAAGCACAAATTAGTGTATCATTTTCGCCTTATCTCTAGTTAACAAGCGCTAGGATATGCCGGTGTGAAAGGAATCCAAGTCCCCCTGAAATGGTAGTCCGCCTTTCATAGACCATAACGGAATAAAGCGTGAAACTAATGTTGCGTGAGAGTTGTTAGCCTATACTCTACTGTACAACCCGGACAATAAGAACGGGGGACTTACATTCCTGCTACACCGGCCTTATCAGGGGTTAACGTGACGTTATTCGAAGAAAAGGATCGTTAATTATGGGTATTAAGGCACCTTAACCCCAGATAAGGGACGTTAACCTAGGATAAGGCGTTCTTATCTTAAGAAAAGGGCCGTTATCTAGGGATAAGTAGCGATAACCCCGGATAAGGCGCGTTATTCATAGTTTAAAACCTTATTGATAAGGTGCCTTTGAGGCTTATCCCTTTTGCTGGAGATCAAATTCGGAGCAATTCACTATAACAATCGTTTTGGAGGACGTTTTACAAAATACAAAAGTAAATAGTTCATATTAATCATTTGTAGGGTCTGACTGAAGAAGTACCCACATGTGGTATACAATCTTTATCACAGAAATGACTCACCATCTACTTATTTTTACAATATTTGAGCGGGAAAGGTAGTTTACAATATTACGCAAGTGCCGTCGCTTTTGTTACTTGCCTTATTATTGTATTATTTTTATAGTCCACCACTGGCAGCTAGAGTATTATTTTTTTATATGTCTTCATTGCAAATAAATCACGCTAATTCCTTAAAGATAATATTTTTGACAATTTTTGACAAATAACTTTTCTTTTTTGTAATTATGACTCATGGTTGTGGTTAAGGTAACATAAAATGTGTTTCCCCATTATATTCAAATTATGTTTGTTTCTTACTTGTTCTATTGTACGATGGCAAAGAATATGCTACTTAACTTAACACATGGCTGATGCAACTGTCTGTGGTCTGTGTAGGTCAAACAAGGGTCAGAAGCAAATTGTACAATAACATCTCGAATTAACTAGGAGACAATCAAACGAGGTATCGATTCAAAGGCCCTTCACCTTACGCTTTGCGTTTTCAAAAGGCATCTAACAAGCATAAGATGATTTCACATAATACAACTTGAAGTCTGTAATATGTCATATTTACTAATAAATGTGTTGCTTTTGTACGGGACGAAATAAAATCAATTGAAATGAATAAAATACACATCTGTCTGAATCTGAACAATTATTCCAGGTAACTGTTATGCTGTGTAATAGTTGAGTTGAAGATCCTATGATTATCTTTGTAGCCCATTGATTTATACCATTGGAACTGCTCCAGATAATTTACCATACCCGAATGAAAATGTTGGAGAATGATAATTTTTTTTTCTAGACAATGCAAAATATAGGAAGACAACGACGAACGTGTCCGAGCATTGGTACACTGCAAGAAAGTTGAGCAAATATTTATCCAAACCAACTTTTAGGCCAACTAAAAAAAGCACCGTAGATCAGACACTTTGCCAAAATTTTGTATCGCTTTTACCCCACAGATGGCAGTTGGACTCGTGTTTCCGCTCAAATAGTTTTGCCCAACATTAGGTCAGGAACGTGTGCCCAACAGTATTATTTGTGTTTTGCCCAACGTTGGTAGGGATATATACTTTCATCAACGTTGGGCGAAATAACCCCCAATTTGCCCAACTTTCTTGCATGGTAGATATTCTTCCAAAAATTCAGAGCTCGCTTACTAAATCCCTCACACTTGACGCACTTGACGTTAAAGACCTGCACTGAACCTTCCCGTGCAACCTCCACCGAATTTTCACTCGCTAGCTAGTAGCAACTCGCTCGGTACTCGCTCGAGTTTCAACCGAGCCCCGAGGCTCTCTCAAAAATGATATTTTCCAAGAATGTAATCGCTCTGCGAGTTCTGAGCGAGCTCTGAAATTTTGAAGAATATATAATATGCCGATGCTCGGCAGATGCTCGACCAAGCCGTGAGCAATCTCTTAAATTTTGAAAGAGTATTTACCTACGTTCGGTCGGTGGTCGGTCGAGTTATAGCTTGGTTACAATAATCGTACGAACAGTTTACAGGCAGTGTTTTAGTCTATCTAGTAGGACCACGCGACGCCCTCGCTGCTCGCTTTACTCACTGCTCGTAAGCTGTTCGTATGATTATTGTGACCAAGCTCTTAGCTGATTTAACAAATTTTCGTCCGACTACTCTAGCTGTCAAAATGTGACTGATGCAATGGAGCTCTCCCAAATTGCCAATGAGCTCTCTTCATTCGCTCAAAAAACCAATATTAAAACTCGGACGAGAACTCTTGCCATATATATGTGTCCTAAGATTAGGTTCGGGATCCAATGTTTCTAAAATGCTCAAAATCCACAGGTTGTACAGCCCTTGTCTGTGGGTCTGTGGATAATTATTTAGTTCTGTAAGACTTCAATATATTTTCTTAAACATGTTAAACCTGACGATTTGTATTTCAGAAAAATGGAAGGGCTTGAATTGATTTTAAACATGTTAAACATGTAAAAAAGAGAATTGTTTATTACATTTCTTGCCTTTTAGGGTGTCTTTTAAGGGCCATTCTCTACACTTTCTTAATGGGAAGCTACAAATTATTGTTCTCCCAGCAACAGCTTAATAGATTTATGTTTTTTACTCATTCAGAAAGTCCGAAATCACAACCGTAAAATGGTTCCAATTAAAACAACAATACTTATGTAATTACCAAAATGATAATTGTTTCAATAATTGAACAATTAAAAATGTGTTACTAAACAACAACGACAGGCAGTGGGATGGCGCCATTTTATGCAACCACACTGATCGAACACAATATTATACACTATTCACCGTTATATGTCAGTCCCCCTATCTTTTTGGACACAGACCATTGTGTGTGAGAGGGAGGATGCTTTCCTATCAATTTGCCAGTTATTAAGTGATTTCATATTATTGTTGGTCGGGTAGATTGAACGCTTGTTCTAAAGAATAAATTTGGCTCACTGTGTCTAATCTTGACCATCCACAATCAGTTAATTGAACTGTCTGAACCTTTTTAATTGTTTGTTTTCATTATGCGGAAATTTGAAATCAATGTCAAGAGCTATGTGATTGACTATCCTTGAGATAAATGTAATGTCTGGAGAAAACACCATGCTGGCCACGTAAAAATACTTAAACGTTCGTTGTAACATTTTAAATTTTACTTGAGTATGAGTATAATAGTGTCGGTTCATTTAATAATCTAAACACTTAAAAAAGTTAAAATAACCCGGATAAATATTCATTCCCAGACCATCTGACCATTTTACAAAGAACTTACAGTAAAGTGCATTGAAGTGTATTGGAACATAATATAATTTATTTCAGGCTCTATATTAGACATGCATTGATCGCAAAGTATTATTTTGCATGAGATGGACAGAGAATAAAAAGACAATTTTTCATTGACAGCCGGGGTCATAAAGCAGTTGTCGAAAAATTAAGTAATCACGTAAGTTCTTTCAAATAATCGATGGATTAAATGATGGATTACCAGTCGCGGATCTAGGATCTTAATTTTACGGGGGCGGAGGGTGTGTTTTTCAGCTTTTATAACAACAAATTGACCAAATTAGGCTGATTTTGCAGGATTTTGCCAATTTTACGGGGGGCGTACGCCCCTTCCGCTCCCCTCCTGGATCCGCGGCTGATTACTGACCATCAGGTTATTTTGGCTGTTGATATTTTTGAATAATTACTTGAACTTTTAATAATCTGTTTGTACACGAACATTCGTAAAACTTTCTTGCAAAAGGCGATACCTGATATCGCCGACAAGACGTACAAGACCATGTCATATTTCTTTTTAACCTACACTGCAAATGGCAAAGAGCACGTAACACATGTTCAAAGCTTTACACTTTCTAAACACAAAGAATAAAAGAATACTTAACACTTATTACGAAAGAACGCATGTGTTCTTTTGAAATTAGTGTTCACATTTGAACATTAGTGTTAAAAACTGAACACATGAAAAGATGCATGACGCTCGTGTTAACGCTTGTGTTCAGGCATTCCAAGTGCATACGTTCAAAACTGAACACTGACTCTGGTGTCTAATGTGTTCAAATTCAAATATTTGAACACGGAGTAAAAAAGAGTAACAAATGTCAAGTATTTGTCATTCTACAAATCTAAAGGAAACATATGAGCAATATGAGCAATGTTATTTTATTTGAAACTTTGAAGTTGTAGCTTTCTTTTATTATAAACAGCGTACAGTAAGACTGTATCGTGAGTGTCAAAATATGCTACTAGCGTCTAGTGTTTGGCAATTTTGCAGTGTAGGTGGGTAAACGGCCTTTTTGTTTTCACTGCCTCATGTGCCCACCCGGTCAATACACTGCTGGTAAAAAATAAATATATATAGAAGGTATGCTCCATTTATTCTGTTCAGTGGGGCTTTCCTGAACCAAAACAAGGTGAGACATATTTTTTGCAGAGTATAAATTGACCTTCACCGACAGTGTTTTACCCCTATATGGCCAATTTAACGTTATAGTTGTAAAGCTTCCGAGGCAGAACGCTCAATGGGAAAGTGAAAAATCAGAAGCATCACTCTGTCTTTGTTAGTTGACTGCCCTGAAAATTACTGGAGGTTATTTTTGTATAGATGCTATTGTTGCCTTAAATCCATCTTTTCTTGTTTGAATCTTGTATCTATTCTAGAGAGCTGGCACTACCGGTTTATTTATGATCTTTTAATACCATTGAAGGAATTAATTTTATTGTCAATGTCATATATCAACGTTATATAAAAAAACGGTGTCAAAGTATACAAACCATTCTAGTTCGGCCTTTATGGATTACCCTATACCTGTTGTTTCTTTATGTCTTTATCTTTTTTTTTAAATGTTGATCTAAATTTGTCAAAATGCTGTTCAAAGATTATTAGACAAGTATGCTATACCTGCCACATACATAAATAATTATTGACAGTAAACTTTAAAATTGATATGTCATCATAATTTGTTAATTTTTGTTGAGAATATATAGTACATTCTTGTCAGAAGCAATAATAATTTTAAGGAATACTAGTATGTAATATTGCTCCTATATCATGTATATGCAATACACCAGCTAATACCAATCTACCGAGCTGCAGGTTTATATAGACACATCTGACTTCACAAATTTGTAAAACACCTCATGCATGCTCATTATGTTTGCTATTACTGGGGACCATCCACATATATTATATAATCCCGAGTATATAATTCAAAATGGCGCCTAAGTAGTTTTAAAGCAAATTCTGTTATAAATTGTATTGCAACCTAGCTGTTATGGCTGATATTGGTCTATTATCATGATTATAGGTATGTATATCTGTATAATATCGGATTTGTCTTGCATCAGTTTACTTAATTATGAGTAAATATTGAAATGGGTCTAAATTAGTTAAAAAGAACGATTTTAACGGCTCATTTTCCGCTCAGAAACACTGAAAAACCTGAGTTATTTATGCAGGCTTTAGAGTAATCATGCTTGGATGTTGAGTGTTTTTTTTTAGCTAACGTTTGGTGCAACCAGTCTCCGCTATCTAGTCTTCGTTAATTAATAATCTAATATGATAATTCAAATGTATTTTCTAATAATAACGGAGGCTCGGTGATGAAAAAACCAATAGGGTTTATCGCCAAAACCTCTGAGAGATCAACTATCGCGTGAGGGCGTTAGGGCCTAAAGCATGATGGGAAAGAAAAGGGACTAAACACACATTTATGTATATGTGATGCTAACCGTTTGGTTGTTTACATCACC
Source organism: Ophiothrix spiculata (assembly GCA_000969725.1). Taxonomy (NCBI): domain Eukaryota; kingdom Metazoa; phylum Echinodermata; class Ophiuroidea; order Amphilepidida; family Ophiotrichidae; genus Ophiothrix; species Ophiothrix spiculata. Next base: position 12,692 of record JXSR01S074280.1, on the reverse strand, counting down.
GTTATCCATGTTATCCGTTATAATTAGGAAATGTTTTGGAATTAATGAAACAACGGAGACTTGTGGCAACAAGTATTTGGTAGCTCAAAATAAACCTTTGTCAGGTTTGGTAGAGTGTGTTCGTGTTTCCTGGCACTGACACAGAGAATAATAGTGTTTTATACCATGATTAGAGCCCTCCCCATTATCAGCATTCAATAAATCGTAAAAACTAACACACATAGGAACTATTAAATGCATCAAATACAATTGTATCAGTTTTCTCCCAGCCTACTGAAAAAAACCGAGAATTCCTTCCAAGATGGCCGTTACTGTATAGATTTGTTTTGAACTACAGGTGTACGACCTTTATTTACCTTCGTGACTTGCGTTGTTGTAAACAGATGTCATGTTGATTGTGACAGGGGTCATTGCTTCGTTGTCATGTGCATTAACCTGTTCATGCGGATGAAATCAAAATAAATACAAGTCCAACTTTTGAATGAATGAATGGCATCTGAGTTTATTTAAATCATGCAATTCTTTATGGAACATATTATGCTGAAATGATAGCTGATTCGCCCAGTCCTTAGTTTGTCCAGACATATATATACCCCGTTCTCTTGGTGACGTTTTTCGAGACGCCCAAAAGTATTTATCAGTCTATGTACATTTTTCTTTAATACTTAACTTGAATTATATAGTCTCGACGCTAGTATATATTTAATGCTCTGTAAAAAAATGCAAACTATAACACCATTGTGCAAAATGCGTTCTAGAGTAATTTGCAGGTTTAATCCAATGACGTCATGTTGCCAAGGAAAGGAATGATTGACGGGCCTCAGGAGTGAGGATGTAGGCAGACCTCACGATGGAGAAAAATGCTGTAGCCCCATGTCGGTTTTGCAGTCCGTGTTACTTTAAACGGATTTACACAGGTTAGTGTTTGTTCCGAATGGTGTTCGGAACAAACACTAACGGATCTATAACTTTTCCTGACTTTGATTTGCAGAATATGCTTAGTTTATATGTACTTTCTTTTATCTTTTTTGACCATGTCAAAACTTAGCAAGCGTATAAAAAATAAATGCAACCATTCGACTATTAGATATCACAACGCCTACTCAAATTTAATCTTTTTGCGCCGAAATGTGCCTGTCTTTATACAAATTTTAAATTACTGGAGTAAGTGGACACTAGATATGGTCTCAATTGTCTGGTTTAAAATTTTAGAAATGGTATAAAAATAAATGCATTTAATTTTGGATAACACAATGCCTACACAATAATCGTGTAGTTAAAGGCGATTGTCTGGGTTCAAAATTGAAGTTGTTGTCTCCATGCCAGAAAAATGGCGGCAAGTCAACGATCTCCAAGTATCTTTTTGAAAACATTTCCCCATCAATGGCAATGCTCCATTTTTGTTTTCAATTCTGCTAATAGATACAATTCTGCACAATCTCCACTCTCAATCTACGGCCTTCCCAAAGAATTATCCGCTTAAACTTCTGCTGGTCATTGACAAATAGTCTGTTTAGTAATAGTTGATTCGATGTAAACTTGTAAAATATCATATTGCCCTGTATGTATGTAAATGCATAATAAACACAAGTAATTTGCCAACAATTACAACAAAATATTATCTAGGGCATGATCAAAGAGTAATATAGATGTAAAGGTAAATACGCCCAAAACTATATAAAGGAAGATGTATCATTGTGATACAAGTTTATCATGTTTATTGTATCAGAACAAGTCAAACGGGGACAAATTGTCTTTATTTGACATGATATTTGGAAAATGACAAATCTATTATGTAATGAAACTACAGTGTGTCTCAATAAAAATTGTGCAAGTTTAAAAGCGCCCTCTGTGGCAAAACCAGGGTAATATAATGGTACATCACTGTAAAGGAAAAACTCTAAGCTTTTAAATGCCGTTTGTTTCATTACTTTTTGCCTTTGCAAACTAGAGATATGCTTCATTAAACACAAATTTTGAAAAACCCATTTGTGCCACTTTTTCAAAAAACTTATATATTTTTTGATATTCGGTGTCTGTTCTGTTAATAAATATCTTCATTTAAAGGATTAGAATGTACAAATTATTCAATATAAATAATCATGTATTGATCTTGAGCTTCAAGTGTGATACTAAGTGATAAGCTGTCCATTCATATGAGTAAGTCACTTAGCAATATTCAATAGGGAAGCATTGAAGATGCTTGCTCATTCGGCTTAAAGCACGTAACACGTCTCAGAAAAACCTTTGCTAGGTGTTAACTGACCATTGGCTGTATTCTACACACCTTTGAAAGTCTTCTGGCTTCGAAGAGTGCCTACGAACCATGATGTATGGGTGCCAATAAATCCAACCCTGTAATACGTCTAAAAGTACTTCTCGTAATGTTTGGCAAAGGGTTTCTTCTTGATATTATCTAGAGGATCATGTTGAATTGCACACCGGACTTAATCGAGTCGATGTTTAGCTGCGATCTTCCACCTCTGAGTACCAGAATTCCCTTTATTGAAGTTCGTACTTGTCGCCGAAGCCAAATATTTGACGTACCGATTGGCAGACGTATTCCGAGGAGTCCGTGTATTTGGACTGCGCTCGCACTGCTATTCTTAGGGTGTTTAAAGTCCGAATGAGCAAGCATCTTCGATGCTTCCCAGGCTTTAGGCCTCTTTTCTTCCATGGATAATATTTCTTGATGATGTTATGTAATCTCTTTTGAAAATATGAACACGAAGGCTATAAAAAAAAACTAAATTTACTGAAAGAGTAAGCTAACCTGCATTATTTTACGGGGGTGGAGGGGAATGTGCCACCTTGTTAATAATATGAAATATGTCCGAGTTACCCTGCAAATTCTCAAAACTGCCTTGCATTATTTGTTTCAGTATTCAATCCATCAAGGTATCTTCATGCAAATATGGATTTCTACTCAAGTCTTTTACATGTATGCCTATTAAAAACATACAAAATCATGCA
>JXSR01S074278.1:34760-47902 GCA_000969725.1 Ophiothrix spiculata | reverse complement strand
AAAGGGCCTCCTCCTCTTCCAATAAAACATCTGGTATCGATACGTTGGGTAAGAATTTGCCATTAATGTGCGATTTTGCATTGGCATTGAAATAAAAAATAAAAAGTACCCAAAAAACATTTATATACAATTCTGAGTCATTTTGTCTGGATGAAAAACATAAAGAAAATTATTCATTTGTTTACCATTTATATGGAAGTAATCAAGCTTTAATCTTTATCTTTAAGGTACCTTAAAGTTAACATGACTTTTGTGGCAGTTACGGTGTGGATTCATGTTAGTCATGCTATTGTTAGTCTTTCACCAAAAAGGTAGCCCTATCTGTATGAAAGTCTCTCATGCATAAAAAAAACATGTTTTGAAATAACAGATTGTAGTCATACTAATGTGTTTCAAATTGTCATTTATAAAATGGACCCAAATTACTTAATGTTTTACTAGTAAATGGTATCTGCTATTATGAGTCAAAATTAAAAAGTGTCTGTAGTTTATTAAATGCTTCGAAATGAAATGAAAAAGGTATCTGTAATTTATTAATTGTGTCTAGGGTGAGACTAAAATAAATCAAACAACTGTATTTTATGAAACGTATCAAAATACTTAAGTCCGCATGAATCAGGCGCATCTGTGTTCTCTCCTGCGTAAAAATTCATTTTTGGAAAAAAAAGTTGACTTGGGTCAGTATTGCATTCTAGTATTCATTTTTCTTTTGTCAGATTACTCTGAGCGTGTTTATCCTTATTATTTATATCAGACAATTTCTCCAGTTTTCCATTTATGAATGTAGTATCGTACGTTACCGTGGTTACATCAGACTGTAGTCATACTGATGTGTTTCAAATCGTCATTTATAAAATGGACCCAAAATTACTTAATTTTTTAGTAGTAAATGGTATGTGCTATTATGAGTCAAAATTAAAAGTGTCTGTTGTTTATTGAATGCTTCGAAATGAATTAAAATGAAAAATGTATTTGTAATTTATTAATTTTGTCTATCCCATCAGACATCTGTATTTTAAAAAAACGTATCCAAATACGTATTTATAAGTCCGCATGAATCAGGCGCATCTGTGGTTCTCTTCTGCCACGCCTGCGTAAAAATTCATTTTTGAAAAAAAGTTGACTTGGGTCAGTATTGGATTCTAGTATTCATTTTTCTTTTGTCGGATTTCTCCGAGCGTGTTTATCTTTATTATTTAAATCAGACAATTTTCTCAAGTTTTCCATTTATGAATGTAGTATCGTAGGTTACCGTGGTTACATCAGACTGTAGTCATACTAATGTGTTTCAAATTGTCATTTATAAAATGGACCCAAATTACTTAATTTTTTACTAGTAAATGGTATGTGCTATTATGAGTCAAAATTAAGGGTATCTGAGTTTATTAAATGATTCGAAATGATAAATGAAAAGAGCATAACTATATGGCAAAGTTGCTAATTTTATTTAAGAAATTGACAGAATAGCTTGATATTCGCGCAAAGCGCGATTTTTATTTATTTATTTTTTTACATTTTACATCTTAATTATCAAAACAGGGGAAAATTTGTGTCACTGAATAAAAGTGAGGCAATGGAGTGTGGAGGGGGCAAGATTTGTGACAGGAGAGAGGGGCAAAAAGGGTCAAGATGTTAAAGTGGCACCTCCTCCACCTAACCATTGTTAACGTGAGCAATTAATTATAGGGAATTGGGGTGTCAAGGGCGTATCCCCGGAAGCTTTCGGTTTTTGACGCTTTTGAGGCACTATAGAGAGTTCTCATTTGGCTCATTCTCCGATAAACCGTGCAACTTTGGTTAGAGAAATGTTGAAATTTCGACTACTAACAACTCATGAAAAACATACAAAATTATAAACTCTTATGGCTTCTGAAGAAGAAAAAGTGCATGGGAGATGTTTTAAAAATACTTGATTTTTAACCATTGTATTCCCTATACCTAATGTTCGTATCTGTCGGTTCGTATCTGTTAGAATCTTTTTTTAAATATTCATTATTGAGAGAATTAGTTTTCTTACAAACTTGATCTTTACACTAAATTAGAAGCTCTACACATACTACACTGTGGTGTAGTATTTCGCTCATAGTGTACCGCGTTTTGCGAAAAGGCGACAAAATGTGTGGTTCGTATCTGTCGCGACGTGACAGTCACATAGGGTTTTTTTGATATTAATATCCCTGTAAATCATTACTGTAAATATATAATTCTATATAAAATATTTGTTATTCAAGACTGAAGTTTACTTGATAAATCTAATGCGGAATCATCCATCAACATATTGATTTTCACACTTTGTTATCGATTTTAGAATTTGGTTCGTATCTGTTTGCAATATTGGCGACATGATTTAAAAAGCTATTATGTCATATTAAATACTTAATATAATTAAACTTTATATGTCATTACTAATACCTGTTACGGGCTATTAAAAAATATGCATTGCGTTTGAAATGCCCGAATATTTTAGGAACGGGGCCACATAAAACGTAAAAAGTCTGGCTGGCGACATGGGGAAAAGTAACGATTTTGCATTTTCAGATTAATCGTTATCTACTTTCCTGGCATGCTAAAATGTTTAGCTTCACACATGTTACTAATGTGACTTTAATGTATCAACTAGATCACTCAAATTATTTGTAATAGGCGTAACAACGCTAAACTAGTAACACGAACATGAGCAAGTTATTTTTATTGCAGTACATGTATGTATTTTTGAGAAAAATCACTGACCTCTCACATTTTTAAATTTCGGTTTTCCAGTCACATGTTTTTCCTTGCATCTTTTATACTTTCATTTTTATTTTCTATTGCATCATTGTTTCGTTTGTGACACTATGATATCTGATATAAGTTTCCTTGATGTCATTATTTTAATCCTCGTGGGGGTGGGTGGTTACCACTCCCCTAACGGATGATCGCCGATTGCACCAAAACACAAAATAAAGCGACCCTGAGAATTTAGGTAATTGTTTTTACATCCTTTGCGGTCATTTTGATGAAAAAACGGGGTATCACCTAACGTGGGGTTATGGTAGGACGTCAAAGTCCGAGGGTAGGGGTTGGTTGCCACCTCGAAAATTTTTAAATCGCCATTTTGACAAATATATGATATGGACTTGAAACTTACAGGAAAAAATTGCCGTTTCCTTCATTTATTAGCAAAACACCCGATGAAAATAGGACATTTTAGAACTTTTATAACAATTTTTGAAAAGGTGGCCATTTGAGCCCAAACTCGATTTTTCGGTCTGGAAATACTTTGTGACCTTCATGATCTTGGTATCAATGGAAAGAGGAGACCCTACCTTATAAATACTATAATAATAGCAAAGAATATCTTTGGGGGTCCCAATTTCAAAAATCACAGGGGGAGAAAACCACCCCACCCCTCCGGAAGACATGTTACAAAAAAAAGGCTCAGGAAGACAATGGTTATGCCTTGTTTCCAATTCAAGGCTATCATTACATCCTGCAAGTAATGTTTTTGTCATCTGGATACACCTTTCCCCAACAAAATCTCATTGTTTCAAGTTGGTTAACCAAAATGCACTTTTATTTTATTTTGCACCCTGTATAATTTTTACCCATCCCTAACAATTAGACTTATTCAGGTAAAATTGAAATCCTCGGAAAGTAAGCTTTCCAGCAATATCTATCTTTGTAGGTTTTAAGTGTATATATTCAGAGTTACGATCCATTGAATACAAATTGGCATGGTTTTACCAATGTTTTTGTGTGAAACAAAAAATATGACCAGTTCATGACTTACGTCCTGATGCAAGACAATTGCGTCAAGCCCTTTCATATGACTCAAAAACTTTCATCATGAATTGGGAACCGTGCCTTAAGTAACGCAAAGCTTACTATTTACAAGTACTATCAGTACGTATACAAGAAAAAATATTACAAAAAATTACTTACTGGGTTACTATTAAATTAAACCCAAAGTTACTGACATTTACTCAAACTTCGACTACCTAGTTCCAGGTGCATTAGAAAAAGTAACTTTAGAGAACCTTAAGACAGAAATTATTCATCAAACGGCTTGGGGTTATTCATAAGATACCTGTAATGATATATGAAACAGATCAAAATTTCCCCAAGCTTTCCCACATTTGTCCGCAAAGCTTACTATACTATTAAACCATCTCTTGAATGAAACATATATGGAATGTTTTTTATGCTCCTACAGAGAATTGTGAGGGTTATTTTATGAATTGGTTCAGAAGCAACAATGAAAAATAATTAAACAGGTGGCTCCTGGGCAAGCTGCCTATAGCACTGTAAAAGTGCTATTTTATGAGACAATCAACAGGAGCGCAGGTCCATATCAATCCGCAATGGCCGAAGGGATCGTCTTTGACGAAGCAATAAACAGGCAATCATAGTAAGTTATGGTTAGGATATCCCAAATCCCTTAAGATTTACAAGGCCGATTCTAGATCATCTTTACTGTAAGTGCATCATTGGAGTGTAATCAGCCTACTTCGGGCAAGCAACGCAAACTTATGGGTTTAGAAACCCAAAGTAACGTGTGTGTGAAAAAAATGAAAATTTTCACTTTTATACGGTTTTAAGGTGACTGGCTGTAGGCTCAATCCAGTGAAAACTAAACCTTTTTTGATTTCAAGCAAAAAAATCAGCTTTTTTATTCGACCATATGAGCAGTTTTTTCAGTCATACGATGATTATTCGGTACATGAGAAGTATTTCCCAAACATTAATTGTGGAGTTTTTCTATCCGTGCATGAATGAGCAGAAATTTTAACTCAAAAATGTCACAAACGTTACCAAAAAGTTACACCAAAATGTCACAAACGTTACCAAACGTTACAAAACAAAACAATGCATTAAAAGAAATCCTGACGATAGAATTTCCTGAAACTTCATGAAATTATTTGCAAATATGTCACCCATCATCTGTAGAAAGCGCAATACAAAATTCGCTAACATGTCAGAGAAATTTAACTTTTAAGTCATTTAGAGCAAAAATCCATATCCGTGCGAGGTCACAAACATTACCGAACGTTACATGGACTTTATTCTGGATTTTAGCGATTTATTTTATTTTCAAACACCTACATATATTGGTCCCACCAGTGGGCACTATTATCAATAATAAACACGTGGATAGAATGTCTATGCTAGGAGCTAAAGCCATTTAAAAGTGAAATTTTCCACTTTTTTGGTCACAAACGTTACTTTGGAATCAGCCTGTAACATTTTACCTCAAAACTGCCACGCGGTAGAAAAAGCAATTTTTAACTTCATGTAATCAAACGTTAGCCTGGCTATTGTTCGCATGGTAGCTATTGCTTGTCTGTGTTGATCAAGGACAGGGTATAGCAAAAGGTTGCGAATAATGTTTTAAGGGGTTTTCTCAGAGATGCAGTTTTGCTTACGACTGCGGGATAACGATTTTTTCATAAATAGTAAAAAAATCAAAAAAATGTTTGCATCTATTGCGCACATTTCAATGCACACTGAACGCATGCTTTACTCATGTTACTAACGCGTTTGCACTGATGCAGTTGCGGGATAATAATTTGTTTCCTAAATAGTAAAAATTCAAAATATTGTTATTAAGGAATTTTATCAAAATTCAAAAGCACGCACATTTCAATGCACATTGAACACACATTTTTCTAACGCGTTTTGTTAATCACGCGCCGCATTGCTGCGTAATATATACGCGGGAAATTATGCAGACGCAGATGTGTCACCAAAGTAATCAAATTTTATTTTACCAATGCCAGTTTTGTCAGACCACTAAGTCTGTTAATGCAAGTTGCTATGAACTCTAGGAATACCACATCCAGTGCATACTAGAAATGCTTACCCGTGATATTAGCTCGGGCGTAACACGGGAGCACGGAAACATTTACCCATAAGTGAGACAAAAAGATTCCACTTATTCTGAGAAAAAAAATATTGTTGTACTCGATGGCTTTGAGAGGTCAAGAGGTCAAAATCGGCTATGGACGCTCGTCTTTTGATGTTCGCGAAAAATCTTGATTTTGTTTCAAGACTATCCGATTCGTTGATTGGATAACCAACTTAAAACTGATCCAATGCGTTAATTGGATAGCCATCTAAAGACTGATCCAATGCGTTGATTGGATAGCCAACTTAAGACTGATCCAATGCGTTGATTGGATAGCCAACTTAAGACTGATCCAATGCGTTGAGTGGATAGCCAACTTAAGACTGATCCAATGCGTTGATTTGATAGCCAACTTAAGCAGTTAAGACTGATCCAATGCGTTGAAATCCACAATGCCAGCAGCCGTTGACAGACTGAATTCCCATTATTTCATTGTGTAATGCATTCTGTTGCTTTTTCATAGCGTTTGTGCGATTTATGCTTTTGTCTCTGGGCATTTTCACGAAAAAGTGGACATGAGAAAAATATTGAAAAAAGGATGTAACTATTCAATGAAAAATGTTACCACCATATATTTGGTATCAAAAGAAAGCTATTTTGAAGCTCTTTAAGACGAACCTAATTTTGAAAAGACTGAACAAAGATGTCTATGAAATTTCTTTAAAAAACCTAATTTTTGGTCAAATTTCTTGATTTTCATAATGAAAAGTAGCAATTTTTATTTAATTTTTTCAACCCATTCTTGGTTGTTTACTTGGGTGTTATTGTTCTAAATGGCTCAAATAAGGATGAAATTTACACATGAAGTTGTATTTTTTGACAATTCTGATCAGGCTTTACAGTTCAGTGCACCCAAAAGTCAGCGGACAAATTGTCCTTCCGTGACCGTCCTTCCGTGACCATGATCCCTTCTCATTTCGCAATGTTAAACCATAACCGTGGGGAATATTTTAATGTGGAATGTGGCAAACTATTGCAGAAACACCAAGCAATGCATTCAGTAACTTTAAAATAAAATTTCTTCATAACTTTCATAAAAATTTTCAAAAATAAACTCAAGGTGAAAAACCATGTCCGTTTAGCTGTCCTTCCGTGACCGACCTCATTAATATGCATATTTTGCGACAGATAAATGTTTATGAAAAAATTCCTGTTGAATATGAATGCTTTCAGGTATACTCAACTAAATATGGAATTAGTTTTATTTTATCCAATTCACTTTTTGCAATGTATGTGTTTGAAATACAGAACAATTATGCGATTGTCCTTCCGTGACCGTGAAAATGCCCCTCTGTATTATCATGGTAATTTGTAATTTTTGTATTGTGTATTGTAAGCCAGTTGTTTCAGTTTCCAGACAGCATTTCTGGTATTTTAAAGCGTAATAAATAAATAAAAAAAAAAATAGCCAACTTAAGACTGATCCAATGCGTTGATTGAATAGCCAAGTTAAGACTGATCCAATGCGTTGATTAGATAGCCAACTTAAGACTGATCCAATGCGTTGATTGGATAGCCAAGTTAAGACTTATCCAATGCGTTGATTGAATAGCCAAGTTAAGACTGATCCAATGCTTTGATTGGATAGCCAACTTAACCATGTTAACCCTCAAAGAGCCGGGCTTTTTCGACCCATCTCACAGCCGGGGGGCGGATTCCGCCCCCCTTCCGATCTCAGAAACCGATTGACGAAACATCAAGTGTAGGGTACTAGTGGATAGCTATAACCCTCACGAGTCCATTGGTACCATAAAAATTGAAATCGGACCTTGTATGACGTCACAGTGACGTCATAAGTGACGTTGCGTCAAAAACGCGAAAATCACCAAAAATCGCCAAAATCGTCGTTTTTCGCAATTTTTTCGAGCAAAAGTTGCACTTTTTATCAATAATGTGTGGCAAAGTATACTTAGGCATGTTATTACTCTAAATAAATCAAATAAATACAATAAAACATAGTGGAAGTGTATCCTAATAACAAAAAACACGATTTGTATGTAATTTGCATTGAAAATCAGTTTTTGGTCAGTTTTTCGGTTGACCCAGCTTGCCATTACGGAACGCCACGTCCTAACCCTAGGTCCGATTTTCACAAAAATGGTCTTAAAATAAGCGCAAGGCTTTAAGGAAAAAAGTCAAGAAGTTTCAGCGAGAAAAAATAACAACCGGCGGAGGTATAAAAAAATTTCCGGAGGGGGGGGGGGCGGAATCCGCCCCCCCCCCCCCCCGGAAATTTTTAGGGTTAAGACAGATCTAATGCGTTGATTGGATAGCTAACTTAAGACTGATCCAATGCGTTGATTGAACAGCCAACTTAAGACTGATCCAATGCGTTGATTGGGTAGCCAACTTAAGACTGATCCAATGCGTTGATTGGGTAGCCAACTTAAAACTGATCCAATGCGTTGATTGGATAGCCAACTTAAGACTGATCCAATGCTTTGATTGGATAGCCAACTTAAGACTGATCCAATGCTTTGATTGGATAGCCAACTTAAGACTGATCCAATGCGTTGATTGGAAAGCCAACTTAAGACTGATCCAATGCGCATGATGCGTTGATTGGATAGCCAACTTAAGACTGATCCAATGCGTTGATTGGATAGCCAACTTAAGACTGATCCAAGAGGTAAGCAATAATTGGTTCAACTCACAATCAAGACTGATCACAAAGACCAGGTGTGATGTCTACCTGGAGTATGGAAGGGCGGATTTTTGTAGCAGTCCAAACTTCTCCACCAGGTAAACATGCAAAGGTACCTATTAGATCTTCTGTAAGCTGGCAAGATCTGCCAACTGAAAAAGATGTCAAAGAAACATATGAACAACTAGAACAGAAGCGCAAAAATCAGACTGCACAACAACAAACCCAAGACTATCAGGGTGCAGTGACAAGAAACAGATCTGCCCTACAACGTAAGTGAAAATGACTCTTATTAATTAAATAGAATATTTACTACAAATCAGTGGAGAAATTTTGTATGATTTATATATATAGCCTTATAAATTACATTATATAAAGTATGTAATTGTCTTCTTTGAAGATCAAATTTTTGTTTGCAAAATTACATGTTTGATTTTTTTCCTACACATTTCGCCATTTTGAAACCTTGGTTTGATCATGCTGCATTGCTTCTTGCCAGAACAGCCATAAAAATTGAAGTTTTATTACCTAATGTCCCGATTGTGATTTCACCTTTCAATCAATCGATGACTACGTATGAAACAACAGCGGAATCAATTTAAATACTGAGTGTCCAAAACTTTGTTCAATAATCGGCAAATTATCTACTTTTCAGTTTTGTTTCTCAATCATTTCTTGCCCTTGACATGTTCTTGACACATCAAATAAGCCGAACGCTGGGACTATAAATAGTCCCAGGCCGAAGTAATGATTGCTGTATGATTAAAAATTATGTATATCGCTATTTCAATAATTTGATATTTGATATGATCGCGATTCTTTATATCAATACGATAGAACAATCTTGATTGATATCCAAATGACAAAACACTTGATTAATTTCAAAAAGCATTATTGTCTTTTATGGTATTTGACAAAAAAACCAACAATTGTATTTTTTACTTGGAATTGTGATTATAGAAAATATCATTATATTGGATCAATTTTGTTCTCCAAATAGGAGACATCTCCTACTTCCATGGTTGACAAAATGTGCAATTTGTTAGCCTTACCTTTCATTGCTAGGATATGCTTCTCTGACGCTGTTGCAGATCCCCACAGACTGATATATTAAAACTCCTGTTGACAATTTACTGTAGGCATATGATAAGAAAAATCCCAGACCAAACGCTACTGCTATTGGTAGCATTCGATTTGAAGTAATGCCTCTTTTACTGTATTCCATTTTTCGATCAAATGAGGAACTCGCACGAACGATGCATGAAAAAACAACCAACTGAGCAACAGGAATAACACCGGTAATCCAAATGCGATACCACCGGTATGAATGAGGTACTCCAAAGAAATCATGAAACAGTGACTCGTCACGCTATCTTTTCAATGTAGAGGGCAGTATGTAAGTGTTTACAAAAAACACGACTTAAACATGGAAAACAATAAACTCTGGGTTACTAATTAAACCCAAAGTTACTGACATTTACTCACTCAAACTTCGACTACCTAGTTCCACTGAGGTGTATTAGAAAAAGTAATTTTAAAGAACCTCAAAACATGAATTATTCATCAAAAGGTTTGGGGCAGGCTTGGGGTTATTCATAAGTTACCAGTAATAGTCAGGTAGATCGCTAGCATGGGCGTCAAGTTGGGTATGGTAACAATTTTTTAACTGAAACGGAAAGTTTAGGGTGTGTACTTAAAGAATCTGAATGATGCCTAAAATCCACGTTTGAGCAATTTTTGTTATTGACGTAATACGTTAGCCCCCTTTTTCGTATATTATACTAATTTCAGAACATCTTATATGTGGTATAAGCATATCATGTTTGGTGTCAAATTAAAGCTTATGACAAGTGAAATATGTATAAGTCGGTTAAAAGTGATAAAAATTACGTTCAGGTCACTGAATGTCCACATAATGTCACAAAACGGCCTAAAACTCACGGAACTTTCATAACAATGTGTAATATATCATGTTTGGTATCAAGTTAGGTATGCTTACAATTTTTTGGCTGAAAATGAGAGTTTAGAATGCGTACTTACAGAATCTGAATGATACCAAAAATGCACGCTTGAGCGGGTTTTTTTTTGTTATTGACGTTATAAGCCACACAGGTTTATTCACATACCTGTACACCTTATGTATGGCAAATATGGTTTTGTCCCGCAAACTTATCATGTTTGATATGGAATTAAAGCTAATGGAAGATGTTATGCAGATACTTTAAAATCTTGTCACTTTTAGGTGATTCAAATTCAAAATGGCCACCAAAATACCATATTTTTATATATTGAACGCAAAAATCTTTTTAAATATACAATATCATAAATATTTACTAGAGGGAGCATTCATGTATCAGTAATGTCATTTTTGATCTAAACATGAACCATTAAATATTTAAAATTGAAACTATCGCACAAAGAAGGCCAAAAATGAGCACTGGTATGTTTTGGCGCATAAATGGAATTTTACAAATCATCACTAAAATAATTAAATATTCAAATTAATCAGTGAAAAATGGTTTTAGATGGTAAAACAGAAACAACTTGTCCCAAGACTAGGTCATTCACATATTTATTTACAAAAACTGGTCCATATTAAGGTTCAAAATGGCTAAAAAGATTTATTTTAATGCACAGGAACATATTTCAAAGACATAATGCCAGCATTAAAGATATCATACAGCCAACGTAATTCATGTAAATGACTTTGAAGGAAACCTGTATCCACAAGTTATTTCCCACGAAATTTGAAAATCCAAAATAGCCACCATTATTAGGTCCAAAATGGCAGCAAAAAAGTCCTTTCATGGTGAGAAACTAGTTGCAGCGACATTAAATTAACATTAAAAACATATCATATCAAATACAATCAATGGAAAATGTCATTAGTATTAATAATAGATATATTCTCCCCAAATTAGGTTGATAAAATATGACAAATTTAAAATGGTTCCAAATATATAACTTAAAATAGCAGGTAAAGTGCATATTTTTATACAAAATGGGTTTAGAGATATAATTAAAGCAAAATTCTCTGTTTTCAAAATAATGAAAGGATATTGCTTTAGGGGTTAACATTGGTTAAAGGAGATACATTCTGACCCAACAAATTATGCAACTCACGTGTATCAAAATGGCCACCAAAATTATATTTCCTCAAGTATGGGTATGTTGTAGGGGTATTTGACGGTCATTTGGGGTCTTTTTGTCTTCGACAATACATATGTTTTTATTTTTTAATCATGTGATTGACGTAATTTTGCCCTAGTTACAAGTGTTATTGTTGTAGCCCAAGAACCATTTCCATTGATAATTTTGAATATATCATGTTTTAATGCTAATTTGATGATGCTCTATCTCATTTAGAGCGAATGTTAGACTCCATTGTTGATGCCCATTTGCATTTCTTGTGGAAGGATGCTTATGTTGTAATTAGCAAAGCTATTTTCCATTAATCATTACCAGTATTCAGTTTATTTGATATTGTTTTTAAGTTACTGTTACCCGTCTTTGTGCAAAACAAACAGTGTTTGAGTGGTTATTTCAAGCTTTATTTTCTATGTATTTACGTATTTTGTAAATTTGAAATATGTAAATGGAAAATCTTAAGGTTATCTAATCGTGTAGTTAACTTACATATTACTTTATATTGTTGGTTTAGGATAGTTGGCCTTTTTAAGCATATTTTGATTGTTTTTATTAAAAATATGTCATTTTGGCGGCCATTTTGAATTTTAAGCATTCAAATGACCTAGGTTTAAGATATTTGCATTCTACATTTAATCAACTTTAATTTGATACCAAAAATGATATGTTTATACCACATATAAGATGTTCTGAAATTAGTTTAATATGCGAAAAAGAGGGGTAACGTATTACGTCAATAACAAAAATTGCTCAAGCGTTGATTTTAGGCATCATTCAGATTCTTAAAGTACACGCTCCCAACTACCAGTTTCATCAAAAAAATTGTAGCCATACTCAACTTGACGCTCATGCTATATATTTGATCAAATCTACTTGACTATAATGATATATGTGTACCGCCGCGGCAAAAGGGTCCAGTTGTCGACTCCTACATGTTGCTCATTGTAACATATCTGATGTATACAAATACCATACATATAGATATGCTACAAGAAGCAACATGTACGAGCCGACAACTGGACCCTTTTGCCGCGGCGGTACACATATAGACTGTTTTTTATGCTCCCTACAGAGAATTGTGAGGGTTATTAATAATTATATGAATCGGATCCGAAGCAACAATGAAAAATAATTAAACAGGTGGCATCTGGGCTAGCTGCCTCGGCACTGTGCACTGTAAAAGTGGTATTTTATGAGACAATCAACAGGAGAGCAGGTCTAGATCGATCCGCAATTCCGTAAGGATTATATTTGACGAAGCAATAAATAAGCAATAGCAGTAAGTTATGCTTAGGTTACCCCAAAAGATTTACCAGACCGAATCCAGATAATACATAAAAAACGACAAACTCCGAAATTTTGGTTGCCTATTATTCACAATGAATTATCTTGATAAAATAATTGATTTATTTCATAGGAAAATGTAATTATTTTATTAAAATCTAATTTAAATGAAAATCCTACAAA
>JXSR01S074277.1:82708-93567 GCA_000969725.1 Ophiothrix spiculata | reverse complement strand
CAAATTCCCTAAATGACCACCAAAAGAACACCTAAAGCACCAAAACAAGTAAATGTAGGTCGTTTTTTAATAAAATACTACACAAAATGTTTGGACCAAAACGAAAATTTTTCCTCAAAAAGGTCCACTTTTTGAAAATCCGCACCCCCCTTGAAAAAATCCTGGCTACGGGCCTGTTGGGGATAGCTAATATTTAATTCGCTTTTTAACAAACTTTTTCATAACTGTATTTTTTTTAACTCACAAGATAAATAAAAACAGACAATAAATTAGCTAAAATTTAACAGACAATGGTTACTGCCTTTTTCAAACCATTATCTGATAAAAAAAATTGTATTCAAATGTTGATATATATTAACAGAAAGTATCTTAATGTCTTTTGCAAGTGTTTAGTAGCATCTTGCAGTTCCTATAACCAAGGGATTCCATATGAAGAGTATCTGCTTCGATAGTTGCATTCGTGCGTTTACAACTAACGCGTCACAGGAATACATCATACGGCACATAAACATAGCTTAAAGTACCAACGAGTTTAACCACTGTGGCTTAAATAACGATTAAAATGTTTTGAAGGTTTTTTCTTAAACTTGATCTAAATTGAATAAAAGTATTAATTATAAATCATATGTGAACGTGTCTCAGGTGATATTCACATGAAACATACATCAGAAATAGGTACTAAGGTCAGTGGCGGCGGATAAATAGATAAATGAATTTCTATTCATTGCATGTACCAGTAAGAAGGTAATTATTCCCAAAGCAAAACATTAATGTAAATAAATGATTCCAAATATCAAACATCAATAGAGTTCAATTAGTTGATTCTATCACATTAATTAATTAATTAATTAATTAGATACAGGCAATCATTTGAGCATTGTTGATAAAAACAAAATGCAGGGTGTCTATAACGATGCCTGCGAGAGTATAAATTTGTCAAGTAAGTAAATGAAGTGCTAGTGTTGCCATATATGTTAACACCTTTCTGGTCAGCAAAAATGAAGGGGTGTTTAGAGTATTTCTTTAGGGATTTGTCAAGTTATTCTTATTTCTTAGGTATTCCATAAGATACAGCTCGACTTTCGCCAATTTAGGTCGTAAAAATGCAAAGATGATACAAAAATGTCATTTTTAGGTATTTATGGAGGGAAGGATTTTAGTTTTAGAGCTTTTTCGTTATTCAGCCAGCAACCTTAATACCTGGGAATAGATTTATGGTGCGAAAAGTAGCGAGTTATCCCTCATGAAGTTCCGTCCAGTCCAAGAGGTGAGTTACACAAAGTCCCATTGGCACAATCTACATTTATTTCATAAGTCTCCACCACCAGGTCAAAACGCACTGTGAGACAAATCATTATACTTAAAATATAGGGTGTGACATGTACTCTCTAAAATGGAAAGACTTACTTTTAAGTCTTAAAGATTGTTTTTAGTGATGAACCTTTTCAGTGACTTGAATTTTTAAGTCTCGCAAATTATTTTTTTTTTAAATTAGTCTTTTCGACTCAGAAATAAACCTGATAATGGTTCAAAATGTGTTTCTAAAACCAAAAGGTTTTATGTTTAATCCAAAAAGTCAGCAATAGTCTTTTCAAAGTCTTGTCACGGAAATTTAGAGAGTGGAATAATGGTTTTGATGTATTTATTTATAATTCCTTTTGAATCAAAAAAGCTCACTTTTAATAATTATAAATGTTTGATTCTATGTCGAAAACACAATTTTAATATAACAAACTTTGTTGAGACTTAAAATTTTAAGTCTCTGAAAAGTCTGATCACTAATAACAATCTATACTATTTAAAAGTAAATCTTCCCATTTTAGAGAGTAGGGTTTTCCCCTGATTGCATCACACACGAACTTACCTTGATGACTTGATATATAATATAATTGACCAAATGACTGGGACTTGGTGTAGCGTATCTTGGTTGGGGATCAAGCCCGTAGCCAGGGGATGTGCGGTGGGGGCGTCGCACCCCCCCCCCCCCCAAATTTGACAATGTACAAAAAAGGTCCTCACAAATTCCCTAAATGACCACCAAAAGAACACCTAAAGCACCAAAACAAGTAAATGTAGGTCGTTTTTTAATAAAATACTACACAAAATGTTTGGACCAAAACGAAAATTTTTCCTCAAAAAGGTCCACTTTTTGAAAATCCGCACCCCCCTTGAAAAAATCCTGGCTACGGGCCTGTTGGGGATAGCTAATATTTAATTCGCTTTTTAACAAACTTTTTCATAACTGTATTTTTTTTAACTCACAAGATAAATAAAAACAGACAATAAATTAGCTAAAATTTAACAGACAATGGTTACTGCCTTTTTCAAACCATTATCTGATAAAAAAAATTGTATTCAAATGTTGATATATATTAACAGAAAGTATCTTAATGTCTTTTGCAAGTGTTTAGTAGCATCTTGCAGTTCCTATAACCAAGGGATTCCATATGAAGAGTATCTGCTTCGATAGTTGCATTCGTGCGTTTACAACTAACGCGTCACAGGAATACATCATACGGCACATAAACATAGCTTAAAGTACCAACGAGTTTAACCACTGTGGCTTAAATAACGATTAAAATGTTTTGAAGGTTTTTTCTTAAACTTGATCTAAATTGAATAAAAGTATTAATTATAAATCATATGTGAACGTGTCTCAGGTGATATTCACATGAAACATACATCAGAAATAGGTACTAAGGTCAGTGGCGGCGGATCGCAGAAGGTTAAAATCTTAGAGGGGCAAGGTTCATATCCATGAAACACCAATAACTCTAATTGGCTGCTAACTCTTTGTCTACCGGTCAAATGTTGATAGGTATATACAAAAGGTTAGCAGCCAACTTAAGTTAGCGGTGTTTCATGAATATCATGATATGGATGGCAAACAAGATTTTGGCTGAAAGGCTCATACTTCTAATCCTTCTGGACATACAAGTATGAAACATCTAGTGAAAGATTTTTGAGAGATTAAAATAACTAAAAATCATCAAACATTGTTAAATCAACCTAAATCGCCACAAAAAGGTACGTTTACATAAATCGATACAAAAAATTTTAAATCGCAAAAAAAATCCTAAAATCGCCACAACATTTCTTAAATCGCCAAGATTCTTTAAATCGCCACAAAATTCATAAAATCTCTCAAAAAATCTGTAAATCGCCACAAAATCTCGTAAATCGCAACAAAATTACTTGGATCGCCCAAATTTTTTTTAATCGCCAAAAGAGTTCTTAAACCACATAAAAAATTTCTTAAATCACAGATTTTGACTTAACCTTTTACACAGTTAGAACATTGGTCACTTGGTACAAATACTATCTCGAGCTGTGACACAGACTAATAAATAACATCACTAAGATTGAATAGTTTTGGTTATAACAATGAACACTATTTTAATAGTGATCAAACAGCAGTGAGAGAGAGAGAAATGCTTTCAAATAAAGTTATTTAAAAATATTTTGCATGAGCGTTTTCAATATCTTCCCTAAGTTATTATTTCTTGTAAATTTTATACGTCTATTTTAACATGTTCATATTTCTTGAAAATTAAAATGGGGGGGGGGGGGATTGGACAAGTTCAGCATCATCCCCAAACTTTTCCCCAAGCATTCTGAGATTTTTGCATCATTTGAAGTATTAGCAGTAAAAATGACAGCATCCAAAGTTTCATTGTCAAATTCAAACCTTTTATATCAAAATAGTTAGATATTCTTTTATTTAAATTATCGTTGTCGACAACGATAAATACTGCCCTCTAAAGTCAATTTTCAAAATTTGCGTTTTCGGGAGATCTAATGCAAACTCCAAACTTCTTTTGATTTATCTGCAATCTATGATGTGAAAGAAATGTTTTACAAACAGATCTTTGGCTCTTTCTTGATATATAGCATTAATAAATGTGTTTAGAGGATAGCCTCATACCCAAGATCAACAAACACAATACAATTTAATTTTTTGACTCAAGTTTCTGAAGGTTTTGATTAAAATTTTCCCGATATCTAGTAATTGACTGTTATTTTCTAGCATATGAAGTGTAAGTCATCCATAAATACAATTTTGAAATTTTGTCCAATGTTTCTTGAAAATAAAACAGAAGCTTATTCAATTTTTGAGCTAGAATTTCAATCAACTTCAGCAAAAGTGTTACATTTTCAGAAAAAAATGAATACATGTATTACATTTGATTTGTGATTGAAAAAAAAAAGATCATAAACACTTAAAACACCTGTATTTACACCCACAGTACTATTAAGATTTATAAACATGTGTCATGATAAATTAATGTGAAAATTCAGGCAGTCAATGCATTATATTGGTTCATCAATCAATTTCTGTCAACAAAACCGATACCTGCCACCATGACTCTTATAAAGCAAGCAAGCAAGCAAGCGTTAGTTTTCCAGGGCCAGCATTCTCATTTATTATGATTAAAGCGTGTGTGCACGTTTCATTATATTTAAACATGTTTCTCGTCAATAGCACAGGCAAATTGCTTATCTTCAGCATATTGCATTTTATTTTATCAAAGATGAATACATGGTTGTATTTTATGTTGTAATAAAATTGATAACAATTCTTTGCGCTCTTAGGATGTGTGCATGTATATGGGCAGAATTTATTTTCTATAATTAATTTGTTTTTTTCTGGGTCGACCCGCACCTGTACACATATACGGCATAGAATTGTCATAGCATATCTAAGATGGATTCGTTTCTTATTGGAACTGAGCATGCGCAATATTATGTGGAATAACCTTAGTGAATTTTATCTCCTTCTAGATAGTCTGCTGTATGCTTGGCGCTACTACCGTAAGGCCCGAGGGCCGTAGTATCATATTGTCACACTTCCGCCTTTAATTTTCATCCTCAAATATGAAGGAATTGGAATAGATATACTTCTCATAATGGCGAGTGAATGTTAGAGAAGGACTGCATGGTTTATAGTCAAATTCCACCGTGTTGTCGGCGCGGACAATCGTCTGGATGAATTTCTTTTCAGGGATATATAACATTATGGGGAACACGAGCAGCGAAGGGAGCAGTTTCACCACTGGTACCGATGATTCCGCTTCGGAAAGTATGCATCGGACCCCGGTTCGAACCCCGGTTCGGACACCAACGACACAGCCGCCATCACGTGGATCGTTTTCTGGTGCTACAACCCCTACAGTACCCCAAGAACCACCTGATATGCCTGACGCTGACCTTAGCCACCTAACGGAAGAAGAAAGGGCTCATATTGAGTCGGTCTTGAACCGGGCTAGAAATATACAAGACCAGGATGAGCAGCGGGTCAGGTAGGCCAACATGATACCTATTATAGGCAAATCAAACATTTATTGGACAATGTAAATGGAAATCCAGTGTGCAGGGCCTCATTGTTTGGAAATACAACCCTTGCCCTGGATTTTTTCCATTGTCCAATATGTTTTTGTTTTGTCCATTAGCATGATTAGATCTATTATTACAATACTTTGAATGCATATGTTTTTATGTGCTTTAATTGGTTACTTTGTTATTTCGTTAGTCGGTCAAACTGAATACCAATAAAATAAAATATAACAAACAAACAGAAAAAAAAAACCAAATAAGAAAAACCCAAGAGACACGAAAACGAAAACCAGCAATAAAAGAACACATCAAGATTAACTAAGTTGAAAAAACAAACAAACATCGTTTCAAGATTTATTAGAAATGTTGTATTTCTTATGAACAATCTATTATTATCCACATTTCCACAAATATGTTTAAAATGACATTTTTTTACTCATAGCCATAATGCATAACGTAAACATTTTAATTAACTTCACATTCAAATTTAATATTTTTACACCAAATCATTCCGCCAAATGTTAAATAATACTATCATCAGCATGATTCTAAATCGTGCAACCACATTTGTGTACCGCCGCGGCAAAAGGGTCCAGTTGTCGACTCCTACATGTTGCTCATTATAGCATATCTGATGTATACAAATACCATACATTAGATATGCTACAAGGAGCAACATGTACGAGCCGACAACTGGTCCCTTTTGCCGCGGCGGTACACATTTTAAACACTATCTTAACACTTTTGTGAAATATAGTTTTTGAAGCGAATGCGTTTAAGGTTTTTTTCTTCTATAAAGCATATATATCATAGAAAATATGTCTATATTATAACGGTATACACATGAAAAATTATGTTTGTATGTAAAGTGGCTGAATATATATTTTCATACGCATTTAGAATAATATTTGGAGAGGTAATTTGCAGATATACATCATTATTACAACACATTTGTATCACTCGCAGAATAAGCAATATGTGTTTTGTACCATACTATATAAGTGGTTACCGCATTCAACAAGACTTCAAATTAATCACTCGCTGTCACATAATTGATTACGTTTAATTATATCTGAAACCCGGCATCCAAAATAGTCGGTTAATAAACGTAAGCTGATAATACCAGCATTGTAATTTAGACTCATACCCGGACTCATACATGCTAGCGGTATGCTTGCAATACACAGGTGGATATGTACATTGCATTATTTCGAACGAATAGATTGCATTAACATAACGCCGCCATCTTGAATCGCTAATGATTCAGTACTCGTGGTTTTCATTGCTCGTTATTATAAAACAGTGTGACTGTTATTATATTTTCTGAATGCTGATATGATGATGGACTTTTGGTGTGATTGAATAAATTTCATCATTTATTTTTGTATAAAATTTGAAATAATAAAAGAATTATGATATATTTTGGTAATAACACCTTTACTTATTCTTTTGGAAAAGCAGTTTCTTCGTGATCTGAATGAAAAAATTCGATTGAAATCGTATAAAACATTTCAAAATGAAAACGTTTTTGAAATACGTTTTCCAAAATGTAAAACTTTCTTTAATCGAATTATAAATGAAGTCTAGATTTAATCTTGTTCGTCATACCTGTGCATATGCATAAATCAGACTAAATATTATTCTGAACTACAAGCATCAGTTAAAACGTTTTTATCTTTTGTTTTCATGAGGAAAAGAAAGTGATCAAAATCACTAAACACTGATTTTCTTCACTGGTCAATATCGCAAATGATTATGTAACTTTCTGTAGAAGCAACACTATAGTATTCAAAAGTATCTCAAATTAGCAAAAGTGTCTCAAATTGAAAATCATCTCATAATGTATCTCATATTGCTTATTATCTTTTTTTGAGCAAAATGAGATACATTATGAGATGATTTTCAATTTGAGACACTTTTGCCAATTTGAGATGCTTTGAATACAAGTGCAATGATGTTTTTTAATACATTGAAGATAGATATGGACATTCACATCACAGTGCATATCATTGCTGAAGTCGAGACCTGCAAGTCCGAGACCGAGACCGAGACCGAGACATTTCACTCCTAGACCAAGACCAGGCCTTCGGAGACCGAGATCGAGACCTGAAAAATATGGTCTCGAGACAGTCTTGAGACTGATACCATGTCTCGAGACCTCCAGCACTGGTGCATTATAATGATAATGTTGTTTCTTGTTTTCAGTATTTGCCACTTGATTTTCCGAATTTGGATGTAAATGGTAAATTCCATCCCCTTTTAAATATTGGGAAATGGTGGTGGGTATAACAGACTTGTGAATGGTGAAGGGCTTGTAGCATCGTTCTGTATCAAAATGTTTTAATAGATGTCTATAAAAAAGTAGCCCCACAAGGGGAAAATGCTGTATGTGCATTTATAAAGCATATCAGATACTACCATTAAACATTCAATTGAATACGCCAGTGTAAGAAAACCCCAACTCCAATAGCTCCCTTCTGTTAATTAATTATACTGGCAATATAAATGATATGCGTGCAAATCTCAGTTAGGTAATTGTTATAGTACATACAAGTAGTTGCTATATTTAAACAGCCATTACAAGAAAACCCTAACTCCATGACTTCTCCTCTGCAGTTACATACTAGAAAAATATCTAACAATGTCTACAAAAGTCAACTAAGGTCAAATGTGAGACTATGATTGGGATGTAGACATGGAAATGCTTTTTAGTGATTTGAATGCATTTTCAGAGATTTGTATGCATTTATATTTTATAAGTATAATTGACAGAAGGGAGAATTTGGAGTTGGGGTTTTCTTACACTGGCGTATTCAATTGATCTGTCATTCACACACTGCGTTTTTAGTTTCAACGGTTGAGCAGATTAATCTACATGGTTGTCCTGTACGATTTATAAATGTATATAAGGAAACAAAATGGTAACATTAATAAGTATGTTATTGAAATAGTGGAAATGCGAATTATTTATGAAGCTGAATTTTAAATAATATTAATATATATCAGACACGATTCTACATGGTTATGAAAACATAAAATACTGAATTTGAATTAAGCAAAGACTTGATACTAAGCAAAACAAACATGTCATTATCAGTTCTCAGAAAGGCAATCTTCAAACAATCAAACAAATTATTCCTTTGGGAACTATAAACCAGTTTTCTATTTGCCTAGATTTTTTTCACGATACGGTATACTAGTAAACATGGAATTATAATTTTCTTAGGTAATCCTGCGGAGTTCAATAAAATATTATAGTGATAGATGTTTTGAGTATTTATTGATTCATTTTCAAAGAAACACCGCTAGAACGAGACATATAACCTAAAGTGATAACATTTGGTTATCCAAAAATGTCTGACAATTCGAATTTTTGGTTGTTGCTGATGGTTGTAGTGGTAAAGGAGGGGGTGGTGGTACTGCATGCGGATGGCGGTGCTGGACTGGAGGTGATGATGGTGTTTGTGTTGGTGGTGGTGGTGGTGGTGGGAATCTTATTATATATACCGTTTCACTTATGCTATTTGAAATCTTGATAATGAGAGAATATTTTTGATTAAATTTTAGATCGTGATTTCTTACAGTTGATGGTATTATATATACACTCTTTCTCTCAGGCATTCAATTGTTTGGGAATTTGATTACAAATATCATAATGTCGAATATCCTTAAGTAATAATTGCATAAATGAAGACGTTTTATTATTCATTCCTAAAATACCGATTGTTATATGTTAGCCAGGTGGTATACACAATTTAATTTATGTTTAAATAGCATTAAAAGAGCATTTTACTAGTTTTTTTACCATCACTAACAAATTAATGTTTACCTTTCTATCTTACTCTCAATATAAGAAATAAGGAAATTTCTATTGAAGTATTTACTTATTTGTTCTTCAGGCAAGCGTTCGAATTATAAACATCGGTGTCGAGTGATTTTTATTTACATGTATTTGCATACCGAAAAAAGGAATCGGTCTAGTTTTCTGTTGTTTGTTTCGGGTAAGAGAAGATATCATGTGTATCCCGTCATGCATTGCTTCCTATGGGATTGTTTGTATGGCAAATTATGAGAGTAGTTAGTGATGAAATGCCCATAAATCAAAGTTAATTGTTGTAATCTTGCATTTATGGTCAGTGTTTCATCACTAACTACTCACATGACTTCCTGTACAAAATTTTCCATACGAAGCAATGCATGATGGGATACACAAGATATCTTCTCTTGTTTCAGGTGTTGGGTCACGTATATTCATTACATGGCAATTTGTAAGCTTAAACTCGCGAGACTATGCTGTAAGTAAGCCTCAATCCAACGTTTATCATCATGATAATAACACCTATGCCATTTTCATACATATTCAAGATTTCTTCAGAGGTCTTATATTTGAAAAATACTATCATATTTGACGTAAATTGAATTTGCTCATTTGCTTAAAAACACTTCAATATTTATACAAGTCAATTGATTTTCGTCTTCAACTTGTCGTTGATACTAAATATACACGACCTCTTCTATGACTGTCTTGTTTGAATTATAAATCAATATTACTTCCGTCATAAGGGTAAATGAACGGGGGTGTACGTGGTAATGTAAAGTAATGCAATCACGATTTCTAGACATCGTGGATTCTGAAAAACCAAGACATTTTAGTTGTCACCTGCATGCCTGAAATGCTTTGAGCAAATTTGAATTTGATTTTCAGACGATTGAAAAAAATGTCTAATTTAGAAGAATGTATGTCGTTGTCCCTGCATTTAAAATTGGTTTTTGCTACACGTTTAACACTTACTAACATGCTTAACTCTAAAATGATTTTGTTTTGTCCCTAAAACCGAAACCTTAAACAATTTTTTTAAAATTCCTATTTCAGCGATGTATTTGTAATTATAATCTGCTATTATGAGCCAAATTTCATTGAAAAATTCGTTTAGTAAAGCAGATTTCCATCTTTTGACACGAATTAGATATCTGACCGCCATTTTGAAACGGATTGACGGTTTTTAAGTTTCTTTTGTTTCATATGAATTGTATTGAGTCGGTGTATTGCTGTGTACAGTTTTAAAGATAAATAATGTGGGAAAAATTGTTTTTAAAGCGATCAAAATCCAGAGCCCTTTGTGCACTTACGGGATTCTAAAACACGCACTTTTAAGACGAGGGTTAACCTCGTCTACATAAACCAACCGTAACGAATAATCGCGGATCATTGCACCAAAACGTAAACTAAAGCGACCCTGAGTATTTAGGTAATTGTTTTTACATCCTTTGCGGTCATTTTGATGAAAAAAATCGGGGTACCACCTAAGGTGGGGTTATGGTAGGCCGTCAAAGTCCGAGGGTAGGGGCGGGATGTTTGCCACCTCGAAAAATTTTAAGTCGCCATTTTGAAAAATATCTGCACGATATGGACTTGAAACTTACAGGACATGTTAGAATTGTCAATTCCTTCATATATTAGCAAAAAACCGAACAAAAATCAGACATTAAAAACTTTTATAATGATTTTTTGAAAAAAAAAGGTG
>JXSR01S074277.1:48998-63394 GCA_000969725.1 Ophiothrix spiculata | reverse complement strand
GGTATCGTAATGATTGGAAATGCGATATGATGACGTGGGAGTGAAATCTCTTAAAGCAATATTACAAGATTTGGTTCAAAAAAGATTTGAGTAAAAACTGTTTAAAATAGCTTCAAATAAAGAATCATGATTATTTAAAGGCATCCAGATACATCTTTTTCTCTAAACATGTTTTCTTATGAACAAAATGCACCAAATACATAATGTATTTTCTTATATTGTAATAATAATAATAATAACAACATTGATCTACTCCATCCCAATGAAAGTTATATTTTTGAACAGCTTCATTATCTTGAATCATTACTCGCATGTAAATTGATCAGCAAAATGATTTCGTCTGGAGAGTTCTTACAAATGATTTTCCATAATCGCCATATTGGAAAGATTGGTCAGGCAATAAACTTTGAACTTCAATTTTGATTTTAATAAATGTTTTAATTTGCTCTAAATATTAAACGTTGTCACTTGTGTTTTCCTTTCACACAATCTTGTTGTTAGGAAACAACGTGCTGAAATATCTACAGAAAATTAAAGTAATTCTTTTTATATCATTGCTTCAAAAGAAAACAATAAAAGAAGAAGAAATATAATGAATCAAAATACAGTGAATTTTCACTGTGTTTTTATTTATTATAGTTCTTCTTCTTTCAATCTGAACAAGCAATTGCAAAGGAAAATGTTATGACAAAGATTGAATATTATTTAGTGTCCGTCCAATATCAAACTGATAAACCAACTCTGGCATGCTTCCATGATATCATATTTTCAGATATTGTAATAATAACACCATTGGTGATGGCATCATTATAATTTGAAATGCGATACTATGGTGAAAAATGAAATCACTTTACCATGGAAGGGAATGCAAGGAAAGACTTACGACACACATATGATGTAACCGTACTCTGGGATATAGCCTTAAAATGAGAAATATCAACACATTTGAATCCATTCTATATTAATTTTATGAATACGTACATTTGAAAATGTACTGAAAGATATAAAACCATATAAACCCAACTCCAAAACATTTGAAAAATATTGAGCCTGATAAACTTACCCACTCATTAGCGTGTAACCGTAATACCTAATTTTAAAATCGATCGTAACTACATGAATAATTAACGAGAATTTGATTGTGGTGTTTGGCCAAGATTTTCAATATTGCATTGTTTCTGACTAAAATTATCCCCACACCAACGACCTTCGATACTTCTGACATGGCAATATCTTTGAAAAAAATTAAAAGAATAGTTTAGAAACGCAATATTGCTTTCGCAAAATAACATATGCCAACGTGGCTAGTTTCAGATTGATTTTGTTTAAACTTATTTAATTTGAAATAACGACATTAGGCCGAATTCATAAAAGTAAGCAATTGCTTTTTCTATGGCTTTTACTTGAATATCTGCCCATATATGGATAAAAGTTCAAGTAAAAGCCATAGAAAAAGCAATTGCTTACTTTTATGAATTCGGCCTAATGTCTAGCTTCCGCCTGAGCTGACCTGCGATTCTTTTGATTCCTCTGTTGGGCATAAGGCTCACATCCTGAAATCTAATCTAGGTATGTCAGGTCGCTTGTGGAAATAACCACCAACGTATCGTATGTTGATTGAGTATATCACGTCACTTGGTTTGTATATTTGACATTAACGTATGGAACATGAAATGTGCAATCGTAATTGTAATTTTGTGCTACAATACATAATAGGTGAATGTTGTTTATTTTGTTCGCCTATATACAATGATTACGAAATATATTTATTTACTTTTATAAAATTGTCTAAAAACATTCAAAAGTCGGTAAAGGTCGATATATACCTGAGAAGAAAATATGAAGACACTTTCCGGGCAAGTAACGATTATCAAAAAATAACAAAGTCGATTACAAAATTAAAAGAGATAACAGCTTTAATTTCCTTTGATCTGTTTCAAATTGTACATTCTAATTTGGGCAAAATTATCAATCTACTCCATCTAAGTTGGTGCAAGGAAAACTGATTCTGTTAACATCTATATTTGTGGTTAGTTCTTGGTGATATTACCAAATCTTCTGTTAATTTCTGTTTACAATCATTATACAACAAAAGTAAGATAAAACATCAACTCTATGCACATAATATCAAGATATACATTATCAGAGAGATTATAAAAAAATTAAGCTACCGATTTAAAATAAATCTGTCGATGCTCTGTGTTCAAACACCTTGACTTTTAGAGTGCAGAGATTTGAGATGCAATTGCATAAATGGCTCAGAGGGACAAACCTTATTTATTCTAAGCTAGGCATCAGCAAATGCTACCTACATCTTATCCATCTTCAATTGATCACAAGATATGAAACACCTTTAGATGATTACTTAACCTTTACCATAGACTATGTAGATTCCATGTTTACTCTTAGGCCCGGTGCAGACTCCTCTATCGTAGAGAATATTTTGCTTAGAATATTCTATGCTAACGACAAAATGACGTAGGTCATCGAATAAAACTGTGTTTAATCAATCTTTTTATCTTATACCAAAACAATTGCGACTTAAATTTTAGTTTTATTATCTTTATTTTATCAGATAAAAAAAATAGTTTAGTAACATTAGTTTGACTAATATTTCTCTAGGTCGCAGTAAACTTTATTTATTCATGTCTTAAAATTTATATCAAGTGACTGCATAGCATTTCTAAATTTTCCGAATTCGAAGGCTTTCTTATTTTCAAGCAATTTTGCAATCAAGAACATTGATCAGTATAATGAGTTCGTCTTGTAAGTTATTACAAACGATTTACTGATGGTTCCCATATTGATAATTTAAATCGGGCAATGAACCTCATTAATTGTAACGTCGAATCGATGTCAATGTATGCAGATTTAATTCGCTGTAAGCATTAAGCTTTGGCACATGCTAAGTACATGCATGTATAAATAAAAGCGGAGATTCATAGTATAAATGGTACTAGAAACAAAAATTGAAGATAATACATTAGCATGTTCAAGTTTGTCGTAAGTAAGTTATCTCATTAACGGACAAAGGAATTAGTTAACAAATCCCTTGCAAATTGTTTACAAATTGTAAATGACAAAAGAAGTATCGAATTAATCAATAATTTAGCCAGTTCAAATGTTTTGTCCGTGCATAACATTGACAATGCATTTTGTAATCCGTAGTTAAATATTTTATACTTATTCTACTCACTGGAGTCAATAAGTATAGATAATCCCCACTTGAGAAATTGCAATCCTTAACAATCCTTTTGTGTTTACACTATATAAAGCACAACTAAAAACCTCTAGACGTTTTTGCTTTCAATAGACAATAGCCTATCCTATTTGTTTCTAATTGACAGGCCTCTTTTTTGTGCGGTAAAATTAATTCGATACTTCGTTTGTCATTTACGATTTAGTTTACAAATGTAAACTAAATCCTTAGTCCTTTAATGAGATAACTTAAGACAAAGTTGAACGGGCTATATGGCCTATCCTACTTATGCACTACTGGACGACGGATGTTGCACATCTGAGACTAGGGGAGGGTGGGGCAAGTTGGCCCTGGGGCGGGTTGGCCCACCTTGTGTTTCTGCTCACGTGACCTTGGGAGAATTATGTTACTGGTGATTTTTGGTTATGCATAAAGCATCAAATTTACCATAAAATTTACAAGACCGAACTCAGCTCATTGTGTGAGTTATCAATAAAACGAGTTTTTGCGTTACCTTAGTAATATTTTTTGAGCAAAAGTAATTTTGAACTAGTGTCAAAAAATTACTTCGCTGGTTCAAGTTATTATTATTGATTACGAGGTATGGTACATGTCCAACATATCATGAGATCAAATCCGCTTTATTCTTTGTTTTGTTGGTGTACCACGAGGATAAGTCAAAACTGGGACTATGGGGCGGGTTCGCCCACTACCAAACGGGGCAAGTTGGCCCTATGGCGAATTTGCCCAAGATGGTATGATAACCTACTCAGACTCGAGCACAACAAAATTTATAACGTTTAACACGATTTTAATTCTAAACAAGTAAATAGATCCGTATAACAAGACGCAAGAAGACTGATAGGAAATATGTGGCATATATTGCATATATTACATGCAGATAACACTGTAGGTCACAACGTATCTTTTTAAAAGATCGATATTGTATTAATTTATTATGGCATTTCATCATAAATGGACATTTTTGTATGCAGAACATTCCCGTGCTTCACTTAAAAAAACATAATGTTTAAAATGTGTCACGGTAAAATGATTACGACACTTTTTTTTGTAAATGGGGCCAACTTGCCCCACTGGCCATCTTGCCCCGCATGCGGGGTAAGTTGGCCCTATTGACAACATTTTTTTATTTTCTCTATTATTTAAATACGATAAGCCGCAAAGTCTTAGTATTTACGCAACACATAGTTCAGGTATCTATCTTGTGTAAACGGGAACATCTTCTAGACTTTATCATGTCCGATTCAGGGCCGTTTCACTGAAAAGGAGGCCAACTTGCCCCACCGTCCCCTACACATGAGGTACGTAAATTCCAGGAGTGCAGAAGTATAGCCATTTTCAATTTTACATACATGTACTTTCGACAAAATGTGTTAGGGTAAATAGATGATAAGGACATAAATCTGGAACATTTTCATGCATGATTTTGAGTAGACGTTCTATCGCAAATTTAAGCAGAATATTTTATTAACTACACAATTAACCAACATTTCCACGTACTACTGTATCATGTTTTGAAGAAAACAATCAAAACTAAAATAAATGATAATTTATTACATGATTTTAGTATCAAACTAAAATCCAAAATCTAACCAGTATCTCATCGTCTTGTGTAATTGTTGGCATACTTCCACGACTATCAAGTTTGTCAGACATATTGTAATAACATCCGCGATGATGGCATTGTAATCATTGGAAATGGGATACGATGGTGAAAAATGAAATCACTTCACCATAAAATGGTTGTAAGAAAAGTATTAAGACATACAGAACATAATCTTACGTAAGGGAATATAAATAATTGATTTTGGCGATTTTTCATATTGCATTTAAAAACATTTCGCACTGTTGCTGAAAATCCACGACCTCCGGTACTTCTGATATAACGATTTAACTCTAACACTGAACCTCACAAAATCCCATTCCACAAAATCATAAGTCCAAATACGTCATAGACCGGAGATAGCTATGATCACGAAATCGCAGGCATGGCAGTGCCTGATCCGTGGCTTGACATAGTAAAACATTTTTAACATGTAAATTGCCTAGGAGACAAAGAAAAAAAACTTTAAAAATGCCACTTTACTTTTGTAAGAATAACAAGTCCACAATATTTTTACTCTTCAACATTGTCAGTCTGACTTTGTTTTAGCATATTTAATCTGGGATAATGACATTGATTTTGTTCAACTTTGGGTTAACATTGGTTAAGGGGAGACACGTAAACTAATCGGCAACAGCTTGCCGTTATCTGAACTAGACGGCAAAGTCAAATTTTGGTCATCTTGCTAGAACATATTCAATTTGATGCTTTAAAACCATAGATATTATACACAGACACATATCAAATGCCTGGATAAGAGGAAGTATCGATATGTGTAAGATTAGTGGAGAAATACACTGTTCTGACTAGTGCAGATATCTGAACCACGTTGCCGATTAGTTTACGTGTCTCCCCTAGGACATACTTCTTTTTGAGTACCACTGCTTGATGCCAAAACAGTTCATGATTTTTGTAGTTTGTAGACAAATCCATTCAAAATGTTTGTCGTGGTAATTAATTTTTAACAATGGTGTAAATTGTCATGCCGAATTTTCCATGTACAATTTCACCATTATGTAAAACTCAACCATCATTTCAAGAAGAAATTATGCCTAGATACAGCTCGTCATTTTGACCATTTGTAAAATCCAAACAACTGATTGCATATTGATCTCGAGCTTCTAGACAATATTATCGATCGGAATAATCCGCTAAAATTCCAATTAAATTAATAATACAAAATCATAGAGTGGCAAACATTCCAAATGAAATTGTTATCATTGGAGAAATATGAAGAAGTAAGATCGTGTATACTCTTAATATAAGGTCAAGAATATAATTGAGTCAAGACAACCAGAAATTTACTTACTCGGAGCGACGTTGCGGACGAAACCATCGTCCTTCAGCTGGGTTTCCTCGCAAAATGACGTCATCTATAACGTCTGATGACGTCATTTCCAACTAGTCTCGACGTCGCTCCGAGTAAGTTAATTTTCTGGTTGTCTTGACTCAATTATATTCTTGAACATGAAGAAGTAAGCTAATCTTTTCTTTTAAATAAAATCCAAAGTGCCCGTCAAGGAGAGATTACAGATTATAATAATAAAAAAAGGCTTATTATGGTATTGTTTGAAACAACGATAGCAATGAAAGTAATGTACTATAATTATCAAAACACTACAGATAAGTAATCATTGCAAAATGTGCCGTGATGCAAAAAATATTTCACCATTTTGAACATTTTTGGTAAATGATAAAACACTTTACACCAAGTCAAATTTTTACACCATGAGAAAAATGAAAATGAAAATGTTCAGTCAGAATGAACATGTAATATAGTTGTTGAAATGAGATCACGTCAACTTGATCCCTCATATGGAGGACAATAAGGCCAAAAAAATAAATTGTTTGGTTGTCCTTGACAACTTTTTTTGAGCAAGTGCGGGCGGGCGGATTTTTTTTTTTTTTTAGATTTTTTTCAAATGTAGGTCAAAGTTACAACCAATTTTGGCCTCAATAAAGATGCAAATAAGTCTACTATACCGAAAATCGCTTTATACAAGTTTTAAAACAGTATTAAAATGGAAACAAAATGAAAAGAACAACTTAAAAAATATTTTCAAAAAATCAAAATTATCAAAGATTTTTTTTTTTGAAATCTGAATATTAGGCGCGGTATACTTTTGTACAGTAAAAACTTTTTTCCAATTTCGAAAAATAGGGGCGGGCGGTCGAGGACAACCAAACAACTTTTTTTTGTCCTAATTGTGTCTGCGAAGCTTTTTGTTTGGTACACAGGAAAACAGAAATGTCAAACAATCATTACCTATCAACAGGCTGGGTGATGTAAGTATCATATTATACAGGCTGGAATATCTGTCTGCTCACCCTGCTCACGTTGGGGTTTCATTTGCAAGCTCTTTTATAATCATTCATTGCTAATTGTATATAAATGGACCATACACGTACACATAAACGAACGGGTGATGTACTCGAGTACATTAAAGGGTATCAAAGTTGGAAAACTCTGAAAATTCGTGTATAGTTAACAATAGCTCGGTGCGTGTTAAGGGTACGAGGAATGCTCAGGAAAATGTGAATCCTAACTATTTTTCAATCATGAAAAGATAAATAGTTTCCACTGCCTTTGCGGGGACTCGAACCATGGATTATGGCGGGGGTTTGTCATGCATTACGAAGCGAGAGATCTACCGCTGAGTTATCAAGGCAGCGTTGAGTTGGTGAACTAAAATCTAAAACATAAACATTAGAATGCCGTATTTTTCTTTTGTTTACATAAAAATTGCAATTTTTGCCTCATTGGAATGCTCAATTTGTAAGTAAATTATGCGAATGCGTATATCAGACAAAATGTAGATAATGTAGATACTTAAATCAGGCTATTCACAGCTCAAACAGGGAGAACTCAGAGTCATAATTCACGCCCGGTTTTTCGGGCAAAACAACGCGGGTTTGTTACATTATCATTCAAAATCAACACAACACATTTATAAAATATTATTTGTAATTCAATAAAAAGTATCAAGCCTACAATCTGTCAAAATTTGAAAACAGGCGAATCGTTCGAACATCATAAAATTTTAAGGTTTCGGCGAAAAAGGTGTAAATTTTTCGAAGTAGTTTATTGACGTAATTTTGACCTTGATAATGGACGTGAAATCACTACTAAAGTCTCCTGTATAAACTAGAGACTCTATTACATATGTACGCCAAAAAGTAGGTAAAAAGTTGCAGTAAAGATGCCGTTGGCAAAAATGGCACCCATTTAGGGACTGTAGCCTTAAAGGCATGAAGATACTATTTTCAGTCAAAAGAACATTTGGCTGAAAACTTTATTAGCTTCGTTTTCTGTTAACGATGTTATGAGCAAATGTTTGTTAAAAGGGCAATAGCCAAGAAGATAAGAACATCTTATGAAAAGCATTTAATGAAGGATTACTTGAATATTGGGTATGTTTTAAGACTTGATTTGAACATAATTGTTTCGGGTGGAAAAACAATACTTGTTTAAGGTATTATATGAACGAAGGATAATTACTTGTTTAGGGTCCATTTGAAAGGCCGTGTATGAGGATTATGTTCACCTTTCAATGACAGTGCCACCGGGATTGGAACACGATGTTTAGACCATTCTTAGAAGAACAAATAGTCAAACTATGTCCTTTTAATGTTAAAGAACATCTCAGAAGACATTGTTCTTTATGTGACCAGGATATGAGGCATAAATATTTTTGTATATCTCAGAAGAAAATTTCACTAAAATTTGGTGCATTTTCATAAAAGTCGCTGTACGAAGATCGTTAAATGCTTCTAAAAGTTAGACATATAATGTGTATAGAATGACAAATGTGCACGAATATTTCTTAAGGCATGGTTTAGAACAATGTTATGATATGTCTGTTTCATTTGAATTTAATACACGTGAGATGAGCATTTTCAATAATTCATTTAGCTAGGAACGACAAAGTTATTAAAACAATATTCAATATGGCATGTTCTTCTTTACAATCATTAGATTAATAAGAGCGGTTGCCGGTTGATTCAAAGTGTTAGCTAGACAGTGAACGATTTAAATCATGCGAGAAAATACGTATGTTTGACAATCTTCAATCCTAATATGTGACCTGTCATATCGAAAGGTACCTTAAGGGTCTCAAAATGAAAATTATTTTTTTGGTCTGAAAGAATATATTTCAAGCTTTAAAATGCACCTTGCTTTTGGTTATTGGATGTCCGATTGAAAAGTTACATCTGTATTGGTAAAAGACATCGGGCTAATTCAGAAAACTATAGTTCTGAGAAAATCGAGTTTAAAGTTTCTGTGCTAGTAAAACTTGAATGGAGAAAGGATTTTTATCTCGGTTTTAAAACATTTGTCTTATGTTTTGGATGTTGGAACCTGATTAATAGGCCAATTTCATAAAAGTAGCAATTGCTATTTCCATGGCTTCTTCTTGAATTTCTATTCTAAAAAGCTGGCATTGACTCCAAACTGAAGGTCGTGAATATGTTTTTAAGCAATTGCTAAGGCACAATCTTTTTCTTGTCTAGCTATTGATTTTTCTTAATGTCTTTTTCTTACTAGCAAATGCTACTTTTATGAATTTGACCATAGGTTACGGCGAATGCGTGTATTTGTAGTATCTTCCTTTTATTTTAAATGTTTGTTCATTAATATTTGAGTTCCACAAAAAATGTTGTATAATTTCGAAAATGAAAAATAGTTTACATTAAGTTTATGTTGTTTTAATAACAGAAAACAGACGCGTTTTTCATAGGAATGATTGTTTTCAAATGAAGTGGATGGTAAATAAAGCCAATGCCTCAAAGATGTTTAAAATCATTCCTGCATGATTTAAAGTGTTTTTACAGTATTTTACTCTACTCTTACTATGTTTATATTGCCATAAAGCAGCTCTACCTAGCTAAACTCCCCACTTACAGAAGATTATAATTAGCTCCCAGGGAGAGTATTCATCAGAGCCCAGGGAACGTGAGAGTTGATTAAAGTGATGCTACCTATTGCCGTAAGGCCGCATAATAAATTAAGTTGTTTCTTGTCCGAAGGTTTTTCAAAATGTGAGGAGGGAGTGAGGTGTTTTTTTAAGGTTTGGGAGAGTCTGAACAATCCAGGTTTAACCTTAGTAGATGCTGACTGCACATTCAGTTGCTGTCTTTTAACTTGATGTGTTATAGATAGATGTTGGTTTGATGACAGTTCCGTTGATAAACACATCAAAAATGAAAGAATCCTTTAAAGAGGAAAGCGGGGTCTTGATATTTGAACAATTTAGCTCAATTTTCAACACATTTTTTAGCATTTGTGAAAAAAGTGGTGCGGCACCAAAAAGTGAAGAGGGAGGGGACGAGAAACAACTTTAGTTTTTTTTTTGCGGCCTAATCATGGTAATCGTTTCCTAGTTTCCAGCTGAGATTTTCATTCTTTTGTTTTGAATATTTGAAGGGGTGGGTGCAATAAAGTGCTAACCCTCATTTTGCCCAAGTAAGGGTGAAAACATAGTGGCCTATAAACACAATTTTCGCTACCAAACATTTGGTCGTGACGTCACCAAATATTTGCCATCGAATTTTAAAGTATGAACCGGTAACAAACATTTGGTGCAATATTTATGGCAATTCAATACACGTGCAATCTAGCGTGAAATTTTATTTGGTCTCAACTCTGTGTTGAAGTAATTTTATTTGGAGTCACTCGTCATTTTGACGTCACGACCAAATGTTTGGTAGCGAAAATTTTGTTTGGAGGCCTAACTGTTTTCACCCTTACTGGTTTTGATCTGAATGATTTTTGATCATTATGATCAAGTACATGGGCGAAGATGAAAATATTTTGACTAATATTGGAGTCCCATGTGATTTCAATAAAACAAGCAATCACTTGTAAAACTGAGGGTAAGCACAATATAGCCCCGAGGTTTTGAACAATTTCTTAAGTTTCTAGAAATATGCCAAAGTTTTATCTTTTTGAAAATGCCAGATCTAAGAGTACTTGATGCAATGATTATAAATTCAGTGATTCCAGAAAAAAATCCGGTGTTTCTAAAATGATCTACGGCACTGTATATGCATTCAGGGGCAATATAGTGCTATAGCAATAGTGTCTGATTTTTAAGCAACCCTTAGACTTTTGAACGGCTAAATCTTAGCCATATAATGATAATGAAACTGAGCCAGAGATTTTTTGCCCAAAATTACTTGAAAAATGATACAATAACTTGCTTTAAATGCAACCGTTTCAAAACCGGAACAAAGGTGGTCAGAAAATAGGTGTGGGTTTAATAGCACTATATTGCGCCTACCCCTTCATTTATTACTACAGATCAGTAAATTGTTCTATTTCTTACTTCAGGTTGTCAAAGAAAAAATCTTGCTCTCAAAATGCCAGGCGAACTTGTTCTTCACCTTATAGGCTAGCATTGTCTATTATTGTCTTTGGACACATTCACGATGATTTAGGAGATGAAGACCGAGCACATTAATGAAATTGAGAAGGGAGAAGGAAAATCAAAATATCCCGATTAAAAAAACAGAAAGATATAATTATATATATATGAAGCGGTGGAAATACCCACATGATAGTCAACTCAGGGTTAGGCAACCCCGGGTTGACCAACCCTGGGTTGTCTTCCACTTAGTGCGTGGACTCTATACGTAGAACATACAACATTATACTACTATTAAGTATATCTAAGCTTAAAATAATATCATCTGACTATGATTACCCTGGGTTGACAAATGAACTTCATTAACAACTTCAGGTTGGTAAGTGCGGAAGTGAAGATCACCCGGGTGGACAGCAGCACCCGTTTGATATTTGGTAGGGAGTGTAGGTCAAAAATTAAATAGCGGACAGTCAGCTATGTGGATTTATATGTATTTAGGTGTATATGGAGAAAGATAATACGACACAAGCTGAGTGTGATTTGTTGTTAATGTCATCATTCCCATGCCTTTATGTGGTTGGTAGGCTTAGTGTTGATATTATATTGACTGTGTGGGTACCCAGAAATACTCTCAACTATGATTACCCTAGGTCGACCAGTAAATTCAATAACAAGTTCAAATTGTCAATTATGTGAATGAAGATCACGTAGATTGAACACTGTACAACCTGCTATAAAATATCACCCATTATGCTGGTTGACAAATGAACTTCACTAATAACATCAAGTTATTAATGCAACTGACAATGATTACCCTGGGTTGACAAATGAACTACATCAACATCCCCAGCTTGTCAATTATACGAGTAAAGATTACCCGGGGTGTACATTGTAAAACCTGCTATAAAACAACTGAGTACATTATGATTTACCTGCTTTTCACTACTAGTAATATTATGTTCTACGTATAGGAATCTAAGTGGAAGACAACCCAGGGTTGATCAACCCGGGGTTGCCTAACCCTGGGTTGACTATCATGTGGGTATTTCCACCGCTGCATATATATATATATACCTTTTTTATAATTTATGATTGGAAACAGTCCAACATGAGCTGGACCCACGTGAAGAGAAAAAGAAGTCCTCTTTACAGAATTAGGATTTCTAGTAGAGCTCTTAACAGAGTTTTATATTGCAGTGTTTGTATTGATGTTCAGTATATTTAATTCAAATGCGTAATTAACTCATCATAAATGTCAATAACCTTTTCGAGAAATTTAATGTATTTTGCCAACAAAGTATCACGTTTATCAGATAGAATGTCTCGATAAACATTTCAACTATGACTACCTAATCCTGGTATGTGTCATCATAAATGTTTGTTCAACATTTGACATTTAAAGTTTCTAAATAAATGTTGCATAATTTTGAACAAACTGAAAAAACAACAACTGACATTTGATAGATAGAAATATTCTTTGATATGACAGAAATAAATTTAGCACGTTTATTTAATTTCGAATACTATATTTCTGTTTAGAAATGACAACATTTGACATTGTTTTTCAACCTGCACGCTATTAAGGTATCTGTCTACAACCCTTTCTTATTAAATGTTAGTTCATTTGAGTTTTCAGTTTTGTATAATTTCGAAAATGAATTAAGTTAAATTTAATAAGTTTCTGTTGATTTAATAATAGAAAACAGATGAGTTATTTATAGAAACGATTGTTTTCAAATGAAGCAGATGATAGATAAAGCCAATGTCTTGTGATTTCAAAGATGTTTAAAATCATTCCTGATGATGCTTCATAGTGTTTTTACAGTATCTTACTCTAATCTTAACAATATGTGATGATTCACCCCGAAAATAGGGACTTTGCCACAGAACACATTTCGAGAAACTGATGAAAATAGGCAGAAAAAAAAAAAAAGGGGGGGGGGAAATTAATAAGAATTTCCATCAGATTTTTTGTTGTAGAATTTGATCGCCTTGATCAATTTAAACAAGTAAGGTGCCATTTTAAAGCTTAGAAAATACTGTAACAGATGAAATGATAAAATCAAAATTGATATCATCTGTAAAGTCCCCCCTCGGGGTGAGCCATTACATATGTTTAAATTCCGCATTAGACAAAAGATGTTCTTTGCCGGCCCTGACAGGGACGCCATTTTGATAACCATCAAATCTGACTGACAAACCACTAGCGCATTATAAGAGCATTTCAAACTTCCTTTTACGTATTAAGATTTCTGCATAAATTACATAGCAGACCATCAGTGACCTTTTATTACTAAAAGGATGTATCTACTGTATCAAACATATGAACATACAACTGTCTGACATGATTCAAGAGACATTTGGGCCCGTATTCCAGATAGGTGTTTAGCTAAATCAAGGTTTTATTTCTCGTCAACAGCACGACTCATTGAACTGTTCTGCTAGAAAGCTGCAATGATGCGTATCATTCCTGGACAGTTGATGCTCAGTTAAACAATGGTTTAGCTAAACATCTTTCTGGAATACGGGTCATGGTGTTTAAAGGTGTGTATTCCGAATTTCCGAGCACTTTCAATCACAAAATCAAATTGAAGATTTTGATACCACATGAAAGCGCATATGTTTCTCATATTAAAAACTTGTAAAGTTTCACGTTCATATCATGTTTCGTTGAAGAGATATGGTCAAAATAATGCTGAAAACAATAATAAATATTTATATCAAACGACTGAGTCTCTTGAAAAATATAAATAATCCATGTTTCCTCTGAGATTCGATCTTCCATAGCTATAAAAAATGGCCGATTTCCTGGATCAATATGATCAAGGAAATCGGGAAATCCAGAAAATATACAAATACACCACATGCACTTTTCACTTTTCGATATGTAGCTATATTGTAGTTTATTTTTCAATGCTCGTTATCACTGTGTAACCGTAAAAAACATTTTCTAGTTTTCCAACAAATGTGCAGTTATGTATTTAAACTCCGTTTTTGATGTGCAAAAGAAAGTATAGCACGTTACATTTTCAAATGCGATAAATGCAATTTCGTTGTAAAATATAAAATCAAAAAATGAATGATTCTCGAGATATGG
Organism: Ophiothrix spiculata; assembly: GCA_000969725.1. Lineage (NCBI taxonomy): Eukaryota > Metazoa > Echinodermata > Ophiuroidea > Amphilepidida > Ophiotrichidae > Ophiothrix > Ophiothrix spiculata. Next base: position 49,109 of record JXSR01S074277.1, on the reverse strand, counting down.
CTGGTTAAAGGTTTTGTGCACAAACACTTTTGACCGCCAGTGTATGTTTTAACACCTAACTGCATAAGGGGGGGGGGGGATAGTACCATGGTACCCAACAATTGGTTTTTC
>JXSR01S074276.1:35858-46892 GCA_000969725.1 Ophiothrix spiculata | reverse complement strand
GTAACTGTTGATTTTGGATGAGAATAGTCTTGATTCTTTTACATGCAAAATGTTTTTATGTTGCAGCTTCGTTGATTTTGATAAAGGAGATAAATTGTAGTTTCATTCAACCTGGGAATCACACCCACACTTTTGAGTCGAGATAAAAAGTGCATATAGTTTTCACATTGCAAATTGTAACCTTTTACAATCTGGTTGTATTGAATGTGACATTCCCTTCCTATTAGTTTTCTGTGACCCTGAAAAGACTTTTGTGAGCCTTTAAAAGTGTCATTTGTTTTTTTTTGTTGAACATTATCATGTGTAAAATAAAAGTGACTTAAGTTCAACTCTTCCCCTACATGAAGTTTAATACACCCCTTGGTCCTTGTCTCCGTTTGTCGTACGTCTTGCCTCTCTTGGGGCTAGATTCAGGCATTAGTAATTTCGCATCTGAGAAAGAGCTTCAAAAAATGGCTATAGGACTCCTCTCTGTAAATTCCATGTTAGACTTTATTCAATCAACAGGTGTCCAATAAAGATGAAGATCTAAGATTCTAACCGATCAATCAATGTTGTCCCGACCGATTCCTTAATTCGATTGTCAAACAACTCTCGCAGGCAATTTGCAAGCACCAAAGAGGTGTATCAAGCTTCGTAGAGGCCAGGATTAAAATGGAAGAGCTGGATATTAACAAGTCTTATGTTACACATAATGGCCCGTATTCCAGAAAGATGTTTAGCTAAACCATTGTTTAACTGAGCATTAACTGTCCAGGAATGATATGCACTGTTGCAGCTTTCAAGCGGAACAGGTCAATGAGTCGTGCTGTTGACAAGAAATAAAACCTGGATTTAGCTAAACACCTTTCTGGAATACGGGCCAATATGTTTAACAAAACCAAATGACCCTTTTAAAGGCCCATCAAAGCCAGCGATAGTAATAAAAAGGCATTGTCACATTGAGCAATGACAATGTAACATAGAGTAACGTCCGAGAGGTTACCGAAAAAAACAACAACCATAATATCAACTATTATTCCTGGTTACGTAATACACTTTAAACATGTTACATATAATATTAAAGTGTATGCAGTGCTATATTTCATATATAATTCTATAAACGTCTTCATAATATGCAATCATTTTCAAAAAGTGAAAAATTATGCCATCATTTAACCAAACCCATTTAGTGCAAGTTGCACGGAAAGTATTACATCCTTAGATACATGCCGTTAAAATTGACATGTTGTCTAAACTTTACATATAGTTAGAAGACTTTTATTTTTTAATCTGAAATTGATTGTTTACCCAGTTTTTACTCCAGTAGCTGTTTTTCTCAAAATCATCAAGCGCGACCTTCCTCTTATTTGACCGGAGCACCCCAAGTTCCTGGTACCGAAGGTGAAGGGAGATAGTAGGATAGTCTCAAGATCAGTGAGGGGGATTGTCAGAATGAAAAAAAAAAACCACCGGTCAGTATTTGCTTTATAATATAAATGGTTAAAACCTACTGGCTCAAATCATGCCAATCGGTATAATAATTTTGAATATTTTATAATAAACTCTAGCAAGTATTAATCACTTATGGCACTTGAGTTTCAGTAATGAGCATTCACGAGTTATGTGTAATCATTGAACAACATTACTGTTGCCATTGGCGTTGTCAGTTACATTCGTCTTATCTCGTCTCCTTTCTAACGGCATCTGAGGTGCAACTTTGTTGGAATAACAGCACGGGAATGCCTTTTTAAAGTTCGTCCGGAAATTTTCACCCAAGAAAGCATACACAAATGGATTCAAACAGGAATTCGTATATGCTAATATTCTCGCAAAAACCTGAAAGATATCGGCAACCATGGTTTTTGGGTAGTTCTCGCCGATTCTAATCCACAAGGCCACAATATGGAAAGGCAACCAACACAACATGAAGACAACAACAACGACGAGCACCATGTACGTGATTTTGCGTTTCTGTCGAGTTTGACGTTCTTGTGCTTGCGCACTCCTTGCCGCAGCAGGCACAACTTGCGTCCATAGTTTGCCGAGCATTCTGGCATAACACACGCAAATGATTAGAAGAGGTATGACGTATATGACTATAAAAGGATAGGTAACTACAGCTGAAAAGATACAAGAAAAGCAAAAGGAGAATTTGAAGCGACCTCACATTGCTGATATTGTGCACAAATTAATATTGATTATTCGTGCTGAACATTGTGCGTAAATATTTTGCAATTTCATAATACGTAGTGATGTAAAATGTAGCATCTCCAGAACTTTGAACGTTATAGCTTTCAAGTTAGTTTGAATGGGAAAATGTATATTGGATAAGTTAGATAAAGTGTACAAATTTAGTTTATAATTGAATACACCAGAATAAGAACATCCCAACTCCAATAACTCCCTTCTGTTAATTAAGGGCACAGTTAACCCCTCATTTCTGAAATATTTCATGCTTTGTAACTCAGCAACCGATAAGTAAATCCATATAAAAGTATACATTTCTAGATGTGGATTTTCATGTAGAAGATGATGGTTAGGTCAGTTTTGGACCAAAATTTATGATTTTGGACCAAGGTCCAAAAAAAAACATGTTCTTGGACCATTAATTTGTAAACAACCTACATAAATTTTGAAAAAATAAAAGTTGGACCTCGAATGCTTTTTAGAATCTAGAAACACATGTCTAGGAACTCATTTCTCATTTTTTAAATTTTTGACTTACTTTTTGAAATATTGCCAAAAATAGGTCCAAAATTGGCCCAAAATTATTTTTTGATCTTTTTAGGCCTATTTTAGGCCTATTTTTGTCAATATTTTAAAAAGTAAGGTAAAAATCAAAAATTTGAGAAATGCGTTCCTAGACATGTGTTTTTAGATTCTTAAAAGCATCCAAGGTCCAACTTTTGTTTTTTCAAAATTTAGTTAGGTTGTTTGTAAATATAGTGGTCCAAGAACAAGGGTTTTTTGGACCTTGGTCCAAAATCATGCATTTTGGTCCAAAACTGACCTAACCATCATCTTCTACATGAAAATCCACATCTAGAAATGTATACTTTTATATGGGGTTACTTATCGGTTGCTGAGTTACAAGGCATACAATATTTCAGAAAATGAGGGGTTAACTGTGCCCTTAATTATACTTATAAAATGTAAATGCATACAAATCTCTGAAAATGCTTTCACATCACTAAAATAGCATTTCCATGTCGATATCCTAATCATAGTGTCACATTTGACCCTGTAGTTGACTTTTTTAGCCATTGTCAGATAATTGTTATAGTACATAGTTGCTATATTTAAACAGCCATTACAAGAAAAAAACCTAACTCCACGAGCTCCCCTCTGCAATTTTATGCTAGAAAAATTATCTAACAATGTCTAAAAAGTCAACTACAAGGTCAATTGTGACACTTTGATTAGAATAAAGACATGGGAATGCTTTTTAGTGATTTGACAGCATTTTCAGAGATTTGTATGCATTTATATTTTACAGAACTTAACAGAAGGGAGGTATTGGAGTTGGGATGTTCTTATTCTGGCGTATTCAATTAATGTAGTTTAAACGGGGAAAACAGAAAGGACTATTTAGTTTAAACGGGGGGAACAGAAAGGACTATTTCAATAATGATGCTTTTCAACTTAACACTTAAAGCAATTCTATAAAGTGTTCAAAATGAAGCGCCCCCTGTCACGCATGACTTTTGATTTTTTTTAGCTTATTGGGTTTGTTTTTGATAGATATTAATACCCTCCAAATGATTTGGCTTAAATATGCTTACTTTTTCGGTTATGGTCATTTGTTGAATTAAATTCGGAATCCAGAATTTAATTCCACATGTATTAGTATAGGAAAGCACGCATATTCTTTTTATCCATGTTTCGGTGGCAAAACAATTTTTTGACAAAATACATTTGAAAACGCTTTTTAGATAGTCACATTCCTTCATTTTATGCTGTTTTAACTATGAAATATTTTTGACCAAAATCTTATAGTATTGCTTTAAGTACAGAAGGTGTTTTAGAATCCCGTTAGTGCACAAGGCGGAGGTCCATATGGACCCAATATTTTTATCGCTTTAAAAGCAATGTTCTCAACATTATTTATCTTTAAAACTTTAGTCAATGATACACCAATATATGAAACAAAACGAATAAAAATCCGTTATTCCCTTTCAAAATGGCGGCCAGATAACTAATCCGTGTCAAATTTTCATTTTTAACGAAAATTTCCCGCCAAAAATTCAAAATCTGCTCTCCCAAAGGAATGTTTCAATAACAATTGGCTCATAAAAGCAGACTGCATTTACAAATCCATTGCTGAAAATAAAATTGTTGCGTTTTTAGGTACAAAACAAACTTTGAACAGCGCCATCAGTTAACCAGTTTATGCTAATTAACTAAAAAATTACGCGACCGATTAGATTTCTTTCATCAAATTATGCGTAATCCCCACCTTGACAATTACATGAAACAGCTCTATTGGGTTACGCGTTTAGTGTTGAGACAGTATGGCATATTTTCTAGTCATAAGATATTCACTTTAAACAAAATTGAGGGTCCATATGGACCCCATTGTGCACCTATGTGTTAAACGTTATTACCCTGCCACCACAGGCGCAGGGTGTTGTCTTCTTCGCGTTTCTTCTTTCTTTCTTCTGTTATTTTGTAACGCTTATAACTTCAACAGTTCTTGACGGATTTTGACCAAACTTGGTAACTACAACACTTATTCCAACTGCTACAAGACGTGTGACCTTTGACCAACACAAAAGTTACATAGAGGTCACCGGGGCCAACAACGTGATTTCTCATAAAAGTGTTTAACTCATCAGGATTACGTTGTACGATCTTGTGAAGCGGCTTATGACCCTAATAAAAATAGTGCTTTGGGGGGTAACCCGGGGTCACACGGGTCAAATATTGATTTTTACCAAAACCACCCATTAGTCCAACACACAATGGCGGATTGTGACCAAACTTAGTCGTAATTATCCTTGAACCCAACCCAACATGTCAGGTGACCCATATGGTCACATTGGGTCAAAAACGTGATTTTTACAAAAAAATGTTTCAACTCGTCAGGGTTACACTGCATGACCATGTGCATAGTAAGTAGCTCATAAGTCTTAACAAAAGATGTGCTCATGGGTGTAACCCGGGGTTACATGGGGTCACACGGGTCAAATATTGATTTTTACCAAAAATCACCATAAGTCTTACAAACAATGGCGGATCTTGACCAAATTTGGTCAAAATAATCTTCGACCCTACCCTAACATGTCATGTGACCCATAGGGGTCACAAGGTCACATGGTATCACACGGGGTCAAAAATGTATTTTTTACAAAAAGTTTACAACTCGTCAGGGTTACAATACATGATCGTATAACTCATGCATAGTAAGTAGCTCCTAAATCTTAATAAAAGTTGTGCTCATGCGGTAACCCGGAGTCACGTGGGGGTCACACTGGTCAAATATTTATTTTTACTAAAATCACCATCATCCAAAGACGGATCTGGTCAAAATAATCTTCGAACCTACCCAACATATCATTTAACCCATAAGGGTCCTTAAGACAATGGCGGATTTTGACCAAATTTGGTCAAAATAATCTTTGACCCTACCCCCAACATGTCAAAACAATAAAAACCAGCGGCAGGGTACGTGTCACTACTGTGACGCATCTTGCATATCTAGTTTACCTTTGTTTATAAACTTTTATTATTCTTTGTCTTATGTTGTCGATAAGGGTCAAGAAAATTCTACCACAAACCGGTTTGGACAATTCTATTACCTTGAAAATGCAGTGAGCTAAATTTGCAATAAAGTCTGCTAAAACAATGAAAACAACCTATGGATCTTGAAATCAATTTAGCCTTCTAATTGATGGCTTTTGCATTCGTTCTTGAACCAAACACTTTCGTAGTACCAAATGTCTTCCGTCTTACCTTTTCTCATAAATTGCCGAGCTTGCGATGGCCATTTTTCTAAACAAAAACTAAAACCACCATATGAAAACTGCTCCCAATATACTGCATTTGGTATCGAAGCTATTAGAGAAACTAAATTAAAACACAAAAAAACCTATAAATTAATTAATACTTAAAACATACGTTACTAACATTTAACAACTGTTAAAAGAACAAGACATTTAATTTTGTTTTGTTGATAAAATATCACAATTCTATTACATTTCTTCCATGTTCGTTTTCCCATTCATGCTTGTCATTCTTCCTCTCTCTCTCCTCGTGGTCATCTCCTTCATTTTATACATACATCATTTAGCTTCTCTTTGTCTTAGTCATTCTCTCCTCTATATCATACCCCTACGTCTCCTCTTCGTCATGCCCCTGCATGTCTTATGCATTTTCACCGCCAATTTATACGTCTCCATCTTCGTCATCTTCTCACCATTTCACGCCTATTGTATCTTGTCTTTGTCATCTTTCTCCCTGTCTTCGTCACTCTCTATCCATTTCAAACCTTAACGTCTCCTCTTTGCTATGCCCCTCCCGGTCGTAGTCACTCTCGCATTTATTTCATATCTTTACGTCATGTCGTTCAACCCGCGTCTTCGTCTTACCTATTCCCCCCGGGGGGGGGGGGTACTCAATTTTGGTTTTGGTAGGGGTGTGCCGCTGGAAAATATTTAAGAAAAAGGGACCCATCCATATACCAAATTCCCAAAATTTTGAGTCGAGTTTATACAAAAATGAATTTTCCCGAAAATTAACGCTAATTTGGCGAAAACTTTCTGATATTTGTTTGAAATTTAGGAAAAAATCCAAAATTTGCGCCATTTTGGCGCAAATTTTAGAAAATTTTGGAAAACAGACCCATCAAAATACCACATTTTGCAAAGAAAAAGGACCCATTGAAATACCAGACAGCCTGATTTTGCTACCCAAGTTTGCGGCACATCCCCGTAACAGTGGCGTGCCCAAAGGGGGGGCCGGGGGGCACGTGCCCCCCCCAGTTTGATGAGTCAGTCGGGGGAAACGGCCCATTCGGGCATCTTGACACAAAAAAGATAGAAAAGAAGGGGGAGGAGAGAAAAAAATCAAAGGGAAAGAGAAGAAAATACCTTGAATTTCCCTTTGTTTTTGATAATTTAAGTATGAAAAAGCAAAAATTTTGCGCGCTTCGCGCGAAATTCCTGTTATTCTGTCAATATTCAGTCAAAATGTGCCGTGTTTTGCGTTAATTGAAAATATTTTCGCGCGCTACGCGCGCATTATGAACAAAATCTAAAAATATCACATGTTACCCTTCTGCCGCTATTGGTCATTCGGGGGAAACTGATGGTTGTGCCCCCCCACTCAAAAAATCCTGGGCACGCCACTGCCCCGTAATCACTTTTGTACTAAGTACCCCCCGGGCCTATTCCATATCTCTATATCTCCCCTTCGCCATGCTCCTTCATGTCTTCATCATTCTGCAGTCTTCCTTACTTACATGACCATATTGTTATGATAATAATAGCTGCTCCTTTCGTAGTTCTTGTTCTGAGTGATTTCAACGGATGTACAATGGCTTGATAGCGGTCCACGCTCATTGCTGTTAGGGTAAGGCACGTTGCTTGAGCTGTCACCTGTCATTATAAAAGCAGACAACGATAAAATGAGAGTGTCAATAACCCAACTTGCAGATGCCCGTATTTCTAAGGTTTAACCCTTGTTCTCCGAAGGGGGGGGGGGGTTGTTGCAATCCCCCCTAAGGTTTTTCCCCCGCTTCATAAAAACGCAAAAGCAACCGGCCCCAGGCATTTGGGTAATCTCTCTTACATCCTTTAAAAAACTAGGTGGTAGCACCTAAGGTGGGGTTAGGGTAGGCTGTCAAAGTTGGGGTGTATGGGCGGGGAGGGGGGTCAAATCCCTGACATTTTAAAGTCGCCATTTTGAAAAAAAATGTATGTATGCTATAAGACTCAAACTTACAAGACATGTTAGAATCATCATTTCCCTTCTTTATTAGCAAAAAAAACGACGGAAATCCGTTATTTAGAACTTTTATAGCAACATTTTGATTTTGGTGGCCAATTTTGCCATAATGCAATTTTGCCTGATTTTCAAATCTGAAAGTACTTTATGACTTCATAATTACGTAACACCTTGGCCGATTTTGATGATCTTGGTATCGTTGGATAGGGGAGGGTCCAAGTTCATAGGGGGTTCCGTTCCAAAATATAAGGGGTGGGGGGTTGCAACAACTCCCCCCCCCGGAGAATGTGTTACAAAAAATAGCTTAGGAGAACAAGGGTTAAAGGATAATTTTGCCTATCGTGATCCGTATTTCGGTACTTAATCAAACATTACTTTTTTATCTTTACGGAATAAATAAGCAGGAAATAGGTATAATGTTAATGTCTTTTCAAAATTTTATAATGGCTATGCAACAAATGATTTAAAAGTGTGATGAAACTTCTCGATTGCTAAATAATTACAACGAGTTTAAGAAACAAAGAAACAAAAACGGTGTTGATAATGGTGTTCAACTCATAGTTGCGTGCATGTAAATGGCTTTAATAAAGTCTTCCGAAAAGGAAACTGGTTTACTTTATTTTGGCTCTAGTTTATTAAAAATATATTTATCAGACCAAAATAATTGCAGATAATATAAATGGATTTCCTTGAATTTGTGATATATATTGGAGAAAAATGCAGTTCTTTAATTTTTTTTCCTCCGGATAAAAATGGTGTGAAAACAGTGTTTCTAGTTTTCAAATCTTTTGAATATGTTGCTTTTTTTTAGGCAAAAGATTAGTGTTTGATTAAATTGTTTCTCTTTTAATGCATATTAAGTTGTCTCTAGAAGCTTTGTTTGATCTTTTAACCGGTACATCCATCTGTTGTACAAATTTAGGATTTAGAAAACACACTATTAGTTCTCTGTCAATTTATGTGTAGATTCTTATACTTTTTTGGATTTCACTGCATTTTAAACTTTATTTAGAACGTTTCAATATGTTTTTATTATTAGTGCAATCTAGGCTAGTCCCTTAAATTTCCTGTTAGCATACAAAATGATGAAATGACAAATCAGCATATCGCTAGGTTTTCATAACCATCGCAACTCGTTGACTAAAAGATGAGGACCAATAACGTGTGAATTTTAATGAAGTTCTACAATTGTGTTTTTATTAATTTTATATAGTTTGACTACAAAATTCAGTCAAAATAATCCCAATCGTGTTACTTTGGTGTCAAAAGACGCCACATCGAATAACAAAATCATGAAATGTCTGCAGGCCGAGTAAAACTGCTAAAAGTTGTTTACTTGTAGATCATAATAGAAAGTGTTGAGAAAATCGTATAAAGGTAGACAGTATGGCATATTTTCTATTCATAAGATATTCACTTAAATAAAACATACAGATTATGCTCAATAGAGTTGAACTGACTACAAATAAGATAAAGAAAATATAAATAAAAAATACATTAAAATTTGATCTTGTCGTAAATCGTATTCTATTAAAAAATGCCCAGTTACCCAGTTTGTGGATGTACAAGTTGTATCAAAATACTTGACACTGGGACATCAAGATTAAATTGCACGTAATTATACCACAACGTAAGTTGCTATTTCAATAATTCTCACTATAAAAGATAAAAGTATTACCCTTAAACACTTTCAAAAAACGTTACTAGTACTTAAAACCAAACATGAAATAGACTACTACAATGCTTACCAACTGCATGTAATTGACAAATTTGCACATAAACCTCCCCCATATCCAAGAATTGAGCGGAGTAGCGTACGTACTTGCTGTCGGTGGTACAACAAAACACAAAAAGGCAATGTCTGTTGCCGCCAAATTTACGATATAAAAATTGGTCACAGTGTGCATTTTTCCATTTTTGAAGATGACAAATATTACAACACTATTTCCGACTATTCCCATTAATGTAATAATACCAAGTACAAGAGGCACAAGCCATGTTTTGACTGTAAGAGGCGGATCAAAAATCCCGCCCAAATTCCTCACAGGCAAGTCGTCTGATGGCGTTTGAGGAACAGTTGCACTGGAGACATTTTCCCATATTACTGTAGTTATTGATGTGAAGTTGTTCATTACGTATGCTGTTAATACTTCAGTTTCATCAGGACGTGGTGTTACCAATCAAAATATTCATCACCTTGAACCATTTTCTGAAACGACAAATAACACGTAAAACAAAGATTAAATAGCTGGATGGAACGGAACATATGTTAAGTGTTGAAATTCAATATAAGTAATTTGATCACAAAATTATGGCATTTATTATGCGTTGTGTTGTGGATGAGTGGTTAGATCATGAGGCTTACAATTCAAGGATCGTGGGTTCAAATCTCAGCACTGCATTTTGCGCTTCAGTCAAATATTAAAAAGATGCTCCAGGAGCATGCTTCCCAAAGGCAAACATGCTCTTTGGGCATTCACTTAATTTGAGAATATTTTATAAATCAAATATGCAAAAGCGATACAGCCTATGACAGGCGGACTAAGGCTGCCTTAAGGTGTATACTCCCTTTAAACGCCAACTGGTTTGTAATTTGATGTTTTGATAAAAACATTGTACTAAGGCATAAAATAATTTCAATCATTACATAAATACGTATTAGTAAAACACATATGATCGGGGCAACGACTATCATGATTATCCTTGAAGATAAAGTGCAATAAAACTTAACCGAAAATGAAATTTCAAACCGGTAGTCTCTATTCACAAGAATACTTTGCACAATGTTAACGCCAACTGGTTTGTAATTTGATGTTTTGATAAAAACATTATACTAAGGCATAACATAATTTCAAACATTACATAAATACGTATTGGTTTAAGTTAACACAAAACACTTATGATCGGGGCAACGATTATCATGATTATCCTTGAAGATAAAGTGCAATAATACTTAAGTGAAAAGTATGAAATTTCAAACCGGTAGTCTCTATTCACAACGTTTTAAATATTCCCAATATCAAATTGCACTTACAATATTTATAAGATTTCATTTTTAAAGCCAACAACTAACATCAAAAAGGATGTAAGCGATATCGTATGTCTATC
>JXSR01S074276.1:19983-31076 GCA_000969725.1 Ophiothrix spiculata | reverse complement strand
GAGGGACAACTCGACCAATAGAGTGGTAATCTCAACATATAGAGAGGAAAACTCGGCATATAGAGAGAAAACTCGACATATTTTTGTCATGCGAGGCGTGCCATAAATAATAGAATGTGCAAATCCTGTTTGTTACAGATTCATCTATGTGTCCATATATGTTACAGATTGATTATAATTTAAAAAAAGTTTATGTATTGTAGCTTCACTAGCTCGTGTGATGCATTTTGTACAGTTCCTAAACACCTTGTGAAAGATATTTTTGTGTTTTTCAAAAGATGATGTCAAAGTTTATGTATGTACATGCCGAAGGCAAGTTCAGGTCATTTTACGGTCATTCAGGGATGTATATTAGGCTACTTTTTTCAAAAAATCCCTAAACATTATTATATGACATAAGATTCAGTTGAAACCATCCGAAGGTAAAGTGCTCAACCAAAAAAAAAAGAGCATAATACATTATTAGTTTGACTTAACACATTTTATTATGCCGTGTTTTACAGCACTGTTTCGTAAGGGCCATTGTAGATCGTCACTCATCAGAACCAAAATTCTGCTTAATATTTCTGATAAGTTGGGGTTTACGAAACAGTACTGCAAAATACGGCAAAATATGGTGTGTTAAGTCAAAACAACTTAATGTAAAAAATGACATATCACTTTTTTCGGAAAGGACACCCTTAAAGATGTTTATGGATTCCCGAGTCCGAGTAAACAAACCTTGATAAATATTATGGATTTTACAGTAAAGTTATCATATCATTATTCTTAATGTTGTATCCTTCCATCATAAAATCAATTTTTTCCAAAACTCACTTAGTCCTAGAATATAGCTGACTTAGGCGCGACTGTGAAATGATTCCGATAGAGCTATCGGATTCCGATAGACACATCGCATTATTTTTCTCATATGCATGATAATTTTTAATCAATTTTCGTTTGATAAATATCATTATTTTACTTTGTAGGATTGATTGAAGAATAAAAATGGATAAAACTATTTTCATATTTCCTGATACTGATATATTTTCTATCGTAAACAGTTGTCGGAATCCGCTAACTCTGTCGTATTTATAACACAGTTGCGCCTTAGTGAGTTTTGGAAAATAATCATTTTGCAAAGTTACCTCTTTTTTTTTTAAAAAAGACGATATCATTTTATGTTTTTACGTTTAAAATAACCGATAAGGAATGGTTGAATAATAAATGACTTTAGACTTTATTCGAAAGAAAATCTGGAAAAAAACCACCATAACACGAAAAACATATTTTCTCGAAAAAAAAAACCCCACTCTTCAATTGGGTATAGTTTGTGTTGAGATAAATGTACGGTCTGTACTTGAACTCTCCGTGATATTTAACAAGTAGCTATCATATGGCACTAGACTTTGAAAATACCATGCTTGAGATAATACTTTGTCAAACATAATGATCATCGTGACTTAATAAGGGGATTCGGAGTTTTATCGCCATGAATTAGGAGTATTCTATTAGGAGTCATAAAATGAATTACGGCATGAGTAAATCTAACTACACATATTTCTTAAGATTGGTTTAAGATATTGATCTATACTTGAACATAAATGGAAAATGAAGTCCTTCATATAATAATAAGAGAACATCGTGCTTATTAATGCTTTTATAGCGAAATCAGATCAAAAACGTCAAAATAAAATATGATGTATCATATATCGAAATAGACAAAGATGTTCAATTCAGATATAAATTGGCTACGATCGATGAATAGTACTATATCTTGTTTAGAATAAAGGGATAAAAAGATGATAAAAATTCTTCATCTAACAATGCATAATTCATGTCTACTTCTCACAGCATGCAAAGATTTTATCGCTACCATTTTATTAATTTTAAAAATAAACAATTTGTCTAGTAAAAATATCAATTGTGTGTTTCAGAGCTAAAGATACAGAACTAGCACCGACGGAAAGATCACAGTCCTATATCTCAATGTAGCTGCTTTTAATCGGGAATTATCGACAATCTGAACGATTGTAACAGAATCATTTAAAACGAATTCGTTTTATACATGCAATATTGTTAATGGAACGTTTACACATTTTACCGAATGGTAAACTTTTCGTGTGGAAAATTGTAACACATTTCAACGAAAGAAGAAGGAAAAGAAGTAGAATAGAAGTTTTTCCTATTTAAATAGAAGGACAATATAGTGTCGCTTTGCATTGTGTAAACAACCAAGGAAGCGAGCACATTTTCAATTCCAGTAAAAATAAACTCAAATATATGCTTTTGCACTTAAAGTTACAACTAAAACGAACAAAACCTTTATAAAGACATCTATTATAGTCAGCTGTACCCTGTTTATTGAATATCCATGGATAAAGCAGAATCATTCACTTGGTCCTTACTAAAACCTCACTCTTCGCTACCTATCCTCACCTATACATGCACACAAGAATGACGTACACATAACTTCAACTAGTTTACGTTTTGCATGTCCAAAAAGTCCGCATTTTAAGTTCATGCCTGGCAAATGGAACATAAGGCAAGTTTTTTCGCATTTTTTCCGTAAAAGGACTGAGAAAGAATTTGGAGCCACTATACGGTAATAATTAAACCGTGCTTGCTATGCATGACAGGAATATATCCCTGCATGCTTTGATCAAACAATCAAAATTGCAGTTTATTCCCTTAAAGGCAGTCGATAAGATTGACGTATTTAGAAATGAGGGATTGTACATTTTGTTGAAACTGCATAAAATCCAATAGGAATTTTACATACCTTGAAATTTGTTTCCCTATAAGCTTACAGTCTGATCCAATATCTAACGATTCCAGTTTAAACAAACTTCTGCTTATTAACAATCAGCACCCTCAAGCAATTCTTAGATCAGCTAGTGCAAATGAGATAAATAATTCCCTTCAACAGGTCAAATTTGCGATTTGTAGATGAAATATATCCTTTTTTGTATAAAGTTCCATTTAAGTTGAAGTCTTTAAAACATACACCGCTGTAGAAATATATACATTACAACCTCCATGCGTTCTCTACATCCAATGAAGACTGAACACAATCACATATATTCTATTCCTCACTGTTGCTTCTATCACTGCTTATTGAGTTTATGCGCATGTGTCTTGGTATTCCACTTACAAACATACAAAACCGACAGTTGGTAATTAAACGAGGAATACAGTTTGTGCGTAGAGTCAAGTTATAGATGGAAATACTAGAAAGATAGCACGGTTGATTGTCTGATTGATAAGTTGGTACAGCAGGCACAATCCAATATTGTTTTAATGTATCAGATAAAAGAATGATTCCTCTTTGTAATATCAACAGAGAAATCACCTTAATATTGTTGGTTTACTATACCTTCACCTTAATATTGTTGGTTTGTTATACCTTCACCTTAATATTGTAGGTTTGTTATACCTTCACCTTAATATTGTTGGTTTGCTATACCTTCACCTTAGTATTGTGGGTTTGTTATACCTTCACCTTAATATTGTTGGTTTGTTATACCTTCACCTTAATATTGTTGGTTTGTTATACCTTCACCTTAATATTGTGGGTTTGTTATACCTTCACCTTAGTATTGTGGGTTTGTTATACCTTCACCTTAATATTGTGGGTTTGCTATACCTTCACCTTAATATTGTGGGTTTGTTATACCTTCACCTTAATATTGTTGGTTTGTTATAACTTTACCTTAATATTGTTGGTTTGTTATACCTTCGCCTTAATATTGTTGGTTTGTTATACCTTCGCCTTAATATTGTGGGTTTGCTATACCTTCACCTTATTATTGTGGGTTAGCTATACCTTCGCCTTAATATTGTTGGTTTGTTATACCTTCACCTTGATATTATGGGTTTGTTAAGTATTTCATCTTAATATTATAGGTTTGTAATACCTTTGCCTTAATATTGTTGGTTTGTTATACCTTCGCCTTAATATTATGGGTTTGATATACCTTCACCTTAATATTGTGGGTTTATTATACCTTGCGTTAACATTAATTTATAGAGACATATGAAGTGTACCAACTTTTTATATTAATTTTGAGTATTCTTGAATCAATGAGACAACTGACTGTTTTATATAATGTTTCAATTTGAAATTAGATACACAAGTGCATCTTAGATCGAAAGATTTGAATTTATGAATTGGCAAAAGAGACAATTGACTGGAATATGATGCTGTTAAAACGCTTGACAAATCAATGAATTGCAAATTCAGGAGTTATTTGATATTTAAGAGAAATCTGAAACCATTCCATCCTAAAAAAATGTCAATTATAAGCAGCAATAGGTAGTCATCAATTGAAAATTGATTCCAAATAAGGACTGAAATATGGAAACGTATCTCTATTTTTATGTAAATATTTATCAACTATTGTTGGCTCACCAACATCCCTCTATACTCTATAAATCTTGAAGTATACACAAAGCAATCAGACTCTGTTACAAGATTGTATATTGTATTATATTACATTGTGAACTGGTGCTCTTGTATTGTGTAAGTGACTTGTAATGCTTGATTAGGATTGATTATGACCAAATCACTGCGTATTAATATTTTTTATATGAATTGTTCATGGTTTTGGTATTATTTTGGGCAAATATTGTTGATAACACGTGGACAAACATGATCATAAATTCATTTCAATATTCAGCAAGATTTGGAATGTTTTTGTGATTTTTAAGACACGGACTAATTTACTTCAATGTATGGTCATATTGGTTTATGTGCGTTAATCGGCTGCCTGTTGCATACTTCAAGATTTACAAAGTATAGGCCTTCAAATTATGTTGTTAATTTGTTGTCTGACATGGTCAATCATGTTGTAGACAATACTTAACAAACATTTTTTTTTTTCAAAAATCTGTTTTAAAATTTGAATAATTTAAGTAATGTATGTTTTAATATGTGTACATTAAACCCTATTACTAGATGTAGATTTTTTGTAACCATTGTTATTTGCTTTTTAATAATTCTAGTAGCAAGTATTGTTTTTAGTACGAATGACCTTGGTAGTTATCATACGGTGTACATTGACCGCCAATTCCCCTGTGAAATAATATTTGAATTAAGTATTCCCTGTGAGAATTAGATTTTCCCTGTGAAATAATATTTGAATTAAGTATTTTCCCTGTCGATTGTTTTCTTTATTGATAAATTCGCAGGGAAATTACTAAAATCGACAGGGAAAATACTTAATTCAAATATTATTTCGCAGGGAAAACTTAATTCTCACAGGGAATACTTAATTCAAATATTATTTCACAGGGGAATTGGCGGTCAATGTACACCGTATTATCACTGATTGGAGGATATCAAGTTGAAATTATAGTCACGATTAGTTTCGGGAAAAAATGTAATAATTTGTTTAACTATGATTGTATCAAACTCAATAATTGCAGAATGCACAATGTATGTTTTCAAGATACGATAAGTCAAAAATCAAATTGTTTTAAATGACTTAAGGTCTATGCTTTTAATCGGACTTGACCTAACTATATCGCTTCGAGAGTTATCCAACATTTTCCCAGGAAAAAAATGAAAGAAAATATCATTGCAATTACTAATTTTGTGGGTCAAATAACATACGAAAACACATTTGTGATTCTACTTCCATCTGAAGTGAGTAAATAAACAAGACTTGTGTTTTATCTATCATTTGAAAGCATTCAAAGTACTTAATTCGTTGATAAGATAGCATACGAAAACACATTTAGGTTAATCTAGGTTTATTCAATCATTGAATGTGAGAATATAAACACCAACTTTAGGTTCGTACATGTAATTGATAGTCTTACTTGTTTTGTGCCTCAAACCTCTTTAGGTAATCATGGTACTCTAAGGTATTTCTGAATTTGAATGCCCAAGATTTTCTTGCGTCGTCTAATAGACACATGTTTTTGTGTTTGTCAATTTAATATTCAAATTCGTTTTCATGAAAGTCAAATCTGTTGCAAAGTTATTTAAACTTAAATATAGGAGTTTTTATGCAATTCACAGAGTCCGTATATGATTGCTCATATCTTTTCAATTTGCTTTTTGTTTATTACCATCGAGGTTCGTAAAGTTTAAAATAAATCTTCGTTATATCAGGAAACCATTATTTTTTTTATTTTGCCTCCTTTTATTGTTTTCAAGGCCATACACAAAACACGAACGGTTTACTGATTCCAGAGACGGCACGTAGTTGTTTGCTCGAAACTGAATGTGCTCTGCGCAGTCAATCAATTTATCAAAACATCTTTAAAAGTAACTCAAAAATGTAATCAAAAAAGTATATTACATGGAAACCCGTCCACACTAAAGGGTAAATGTGATGGCTCACCCGAAAGGGGGAACTTTGAAGATATATCAATTTTGATTTTATCATTTCATCTGTTAAAGTCGCACTCAAACAAAAGTAAGTCCAGCGACTTGATTGCAATAATAATCTCAATATTTATTCTACCTGGATGATTGACAACATTCATAAATATATTAATCTGTTACAACACTTTAAAGTTTAAAGATTTAAAATGACACCTTACTTGTTAAAATAGATCTAGGCGATTAAATTTTACAACATACAATCTGCTGGAAATTCTTATTATTTTCTTTATTTTTTACTGTCTATCTTCATCAGTTCCTTGAAAATTATATGTACTGTCGCAAAGTCCCCCTTTTCGGGGTGAGTCATCACAAATGACATCCACTGTTCAGAAAAATGCGAATCAGAAATTTGAAATAAATTATTGACGTGAAATCACTAGTAAAGGTTTATGTATAAATTAGATACTCTATAGTCCTTATGTACGCCAAAAAGTGATATTCTTACATGTGTTAGTAGGCAAAAAGTGCAGCAAACATGAAGTTCCGCCGTTTGGCTCTGGAAAAAGAACGCATGATATAGTAAAGCCGTGCGGGTTGGTTTTGTTTTTTTGCTCCGCGTTACGTAAAACGCAAATTGTGCGTTACATATTACAATAGATACGTGTAGCTAATCATGTTATAATCGTGCTACTCAAATCTTTTTAATTTCCAGTACTTTCGCTACAGGCATGGTTGACAGCTTCTTTAGAAATTATATTGTATTTTAGACCTGCTCAGCATTAATTTGCTGTGCCCGCATGGCACTTGACTTCCCTTTACACAGTGCGTTTATTCCTACTGTGTAAATTCAAGAAATTATGACAAGTTTTGAATCAGTTTGTTTTTACGAAAATTGGGTAAATCTTAGTAATATGGGTTTATTTATTGTCATTTTCAGTTAAGGATGTTTGAAATAAACAAGGATTAAGTTTACTTCCATCACTTTACTACAATATGTAAAAATGAGCTCAAAAATATTATAAGACAAACATCCTGTACGACAAGAACGCTTTCTTCGGAAAAAAAAGCCTGGTTGCATAACACATCTACTACTTCTAACTTACGGAATTTTTTTTTCAAATCCTTAAGGCGGGTTTTAATTTATACAGCTTATCAAATACATCACTTAACTCCACCGGGTATATTCTGGCGTTTATTTGAATGAAACGATTAAAACAAACACAAAAGGATATTACACACAATATTTGCCAATACGTTTGTTAGAGTGGGTGTAAATTTCGACTTCCCTCAATTTCAGTAAATATTTAGAAATAGTGTAAATGTTGAACTGGGAACGATTAACGAGATAAATGCCAAGATAAACCCATGCTGCAGTTTGATTTGTATTACAATAAAGACTTTGGCATTCACGTGTGCATGATTTTTATTATTGCAATAGCTCAGTAGCGTAGGACACGATTTAGATATTAAAGCACAAAGACAAGCACAACGTAAAATACTAAACCTGCTGTGAGTGAATGTTGTTATCATTTCAATAAAATTTGATAACATTATTTGATCAGTCGTTGAACTTATCATTGATACAAAGTCACCTGTGCAATTTTTATCTTAGGATCCTAACATGTAAGTAATATCTTTCCCAACAACAAAGTAAGCTTCTTAGGTAGGAAAACTTCTATCTAATTTGATCAATTCTTGCAACACGAATATGAGATCCTGATTCGTAAAGTGGAAAACAAATAGACAGATTAATTAGCTCAGATTCAATGCATGCTGCATATTCAATATCCGTTTTAAAATAGCTTTAAACTCATTTCAAAGTTCATTATGTAAGTTGAAAAGGGAGACAAGTTTGCTTCATTTGCATGCGCATATTTCATTTTCATACCGAAACTTAACGCATTTACTTTCTATCTAAGCCAAACTTGCTTAGAGAAAAAAAAATCTTATCTATCAAATATGGGTATGCATAGACTTTCAAAGTTGCCAACTTTGTGCTGGATTTATCACCCTCTCAGATTTTTATTTGGGAATAAAATAATAATTAAAAAAAAAGAAGCTTTGAGCTTTGTTGTAAGACCGTTGTAGCAGGAATGTAAGTCCCCCGTTCTTATTGTCCGGGTTGTAAAGTAAAGTATAGGCTAACAACTCTCACGCAACATTAGTTTCACGCTTTACTCCGTTATGGTCTATGGACGGCGGACTACCATTTCAGGGGGACTAAGATTCCTTTCACACCGGCAATATAATGCAAACTGCTTGTTTTTTACCCTCGTTATTTATTTTTTTCCCATTTCGTATGTTATTGCAAAACATGTGTCATCCATTTGTAACGTAAAAAACGGATGTTTAACGGAGACTTTGGAGAATAAAATTGCAAGTATTGCAATATTGTTCAAGATGGTCTGCAAAAGATAATGAAATGGGAATATAGTATTACAAAAATGGCCCAAATAGTTTTTCGACAAGTTATGTTATTGTATGTGCGATAGTTATAAGTTTGTTAGTCAGTTTCATAGCCCTCCTTTTTAAAGAACTTTTCCAATTGTGTTATTATTATGGTTATTGACAAATTGAGAAACCTATTATAAAAAAACCTAACTAACAAACAACCAAACAAGCTATTGTGGTTACCAAGGAAATGTGGCATGAGAATAGGGTTAACCCAGTTATGTTTTACCCAACACGTCTCTCACAATAACTTTAAGTTTATCTGTGGGTTTGCTGCAATTTTTTTGCGATTACATGAAATGTATAATGAAATGGATTATAGTCATTTACCATCTTTACACCAATCCCAAATAAAATGTCACTTCAACGTAAATATTTTGACAAACGCTGTGATGCTGTAATGAGACTGACGTTGCTTGAAAACAAGAAGTTGGACTGATATAATTTGTTTTTACTGTGTATGCATAATCTCCCCTGCAGACAATTTAACCTGATGGATGTTTTGCATGTTCCCAATACTATCTTAATTCATGTCGTTAGCTTTCCCAAAACGTTTAATGTCAAAATAGCACTTTTCTACAGTAAACTGTTTCCATGCAACTATTAAAATTGTCATAAGAAAATAGCACAATTGTAAATGCAATAGCACAAACTTTCAACATTGAATATCAAAATAACACTCTGCTACTATTTACATGCAACTAATACAATTGTCATAAGACATTGGCATAAGACACATCAAACGACCGTGTCACAAGTCGTGTCGTATAGTGGAACATAGATGGCAATGCAGTCCTTTAAAATCGATGAAAACGTGTTACAATTGCTATTTCAACAGGATGGTAAAATCTTCATTTATATCCTAAAATTAAACTATAAATTATTAATTCTATTGAAAAAAGGTTAAGTAAACGCCCACAGTTGATGTTCCTTATAAAGTATCTTTTACCATCTAATGTATCTTAATTTGCTATAATATATAAGTCACCACTGTAAGGTTTTTTTAACAACTTTTCTGCTCATTTAGGGTTGCACTGATGTGATGTAAGCGAAGGAAATTTTCTATAAATTTGTTGCTTACCGGATATGAGATACTCTCTATTAAAAAGTCAAATGGGCACAAACCAGATTCGATTCTGGTATCATATCTAATCACCCTAAATTTGATTAAACGATTTTCAATGCACTTCAAATTTCCTCACGTATTTGTAGTCCCAGCGTACGGTAATACGGTATTTGTATTTTTAGGACATGAATGAAGATTTCAGCTTCCTGTTGAAGTAGCAATTGTAACACGTTTTCACTTATTGAAATTCCATTTGTGTTATTGAAAAACATTTATCATCCATGTGTAGCTTTATGTAGCAGTTGAGGTATGTCTGGTTATGGATGATTTGTGTTTTGAGAAAACATTTTACACGATGGAAGTGTTTGTACAACAGGTAGTGATAAAGCTTAAGAATGGGGCTGCAGGTTTCACATATGTCAGGGAGGAGATGAATTCGGAAGTTATTGGTTTCATGATGGTGTTTCGATCTCAGGATAATAGTCACATTGCCATACCTCAGTAAAGATAGATTTCACTACTTCACCTCAATCCATGTAGTATTTGTATACTATCACCTGATGCAAATTTAGAAATATATTAATTAATTCACAAATATTGTTGTTACAACTTTTTGAAACATTTTTCAATATGCTTCATTCGAAAAGTAATTTTGTTAGCAAAATGAAATATTTTTTGAGAACTCTTTTTTTTGATGTATCATAAGCAGATTAATGATATTTTAATTTTTTGAGCGGAAGGATGAGGTTTTTTTTCTTCAAATATCAAATAATCAAAATAAAACAACATTTGTGATGAATACTGAAAAATACATTCTATTGAATTTTTCACTTGCCTCATATTTCCGACTCATAGGCCTATATTCAAATATGAAATAAATGTTCATTCAATTTTGATCTGTCAAGTATGTTGTATGATATGATCTCACTTTTAATCGTTATTATCACAAGGTGATCGTGTTTGACATTGATTCCAAGAATTTAAATGATTAAAACTTTGACGCATTTTATATGTCACTGTCAATTAAAATCATTTTGTTGAATTTTACCTTATTAATTTATATTTGAGAAACTCAAGGGTGTGTTTTCGAATGGCATTATTCTTCCTTAAGAAAAATTAAAGTTTCTTTAGTTGATTAAATTAGTTAATGTAATGTCAATTAAGTTCATCCCTTATTAGATAAGCATGAATATAAGTTACTAGCTTTTGAAACAGCAATACTAATATTAAGTTTTTGATACGTAATACCTTGCATACATTCGA
>JXSR01S074275.1:46366-58551 GCA_000969725.1 Ophiothrix spiculata | reverse complement strand
CACAGAAAAGTCAGGGGAAGAGAGGCAGTCGGGGTAAAGAAAAGTGGCTCTCAGTGGTATTTTCCACTAAACATGGCGAACAACGTTGGTGGAAAGCACCTTACTCAATGTTACGTTTTTTCAAGTTTATTTTGTACCATAGCATTTTAAGTGCTTAAAGTTAATAAAAGTATACATTTCCAGAAATGAATTTTTACTAGGAACATGATGGTGATGGTGATTTTTGACCAGAAATCACATTTTTTCAGAAAATCATGAAAAACAAATTTTTTTGCCATTTGGGCTTCCAACCAAGCTAAAAATATTTATAAAAAAATGACCTAGGAATGGGAATTTTAATTTTAAACACGCACTCGCATGTTGCGTCATTTTTACTTTTTAGGATTTTAGCCAATTTTTTGATTTTCATGCCAAATAAGGTCAAAAAATGACTAAAAATGGAAAAAAGTGAATTTCAAATTTTTAAAATCATCTGTTCTTTGCAAATCGGTATCGCATGTTAAAAAACTTGATACATCTTGACTTCAAATTGATGAGACTTTGTTGGTGGGCCGAAAATTACCGGAAAAACGTTCATTTAATTCATCTGCAGGCGTGTCGAAATCATGGGTAAGAACTTATGACGCGGGGTTTATGATATATATAATTTGCCATACTATAAATACAATAAATCTGTACCGTCTGGCAGTGTCATAATAAAAACAAATACAGAAGAAAAAAGCGAAGAACGAAAAAGACAAATTAAACAATCGACGATTAATACAAATATTAACTGCTTATGAGCATGAAGAGTGTGATGGTATAATACAGGCCAGGATATAGAAAAAAATTCAACCTTTCTGGGAATTTTTCTAGTGCTGATGAGAATTTTCTGTGAGATTTATGAAAAATTTGTTAAAATTGCTCTAAAATAACACTTGATTTTGTCAGTAATTTGACATTAACCCCCAAATTTGCATTATTGGCTCATTTATTTGTATTAATTAAGCATTCAATATTGCCATAAAAAATCATCTGTTGTCAGAAATTTGTGTTATTATTTGATTTTATATTATTTTTTTTTAAGCTTACCGATTTTTTCTGGGACTTCAAACTTTTTTCTGGGAACGGCGCGGCCGCGTTACCGCGGATTTGGAGGGCCTGGTATAATATACCATCCCGAATTGAAAGATTGATTGTTCTATCACGAGCCAATAGGCAAGTGAAATGGAACAATCAATCTTTCAATAAGTGATAGTATCATTACACGAATATAAGCAGTTAATATTTGTTTTATGTAACTCATCTATACTTACCCATTTCCAATAAAGCAGAAAGCAATTATCCCTACTGTTGTAGTTTTGATATACTGTCAAAAGGATGAAGTTGGTAGTAAAAACTGTCAAACGGATGATACTGATACTAAAAATAACAAGTGGTCATGTGTTATAATCTTACAATCAAATGACTAGAATCTATGGATGAGTTATATAAAAGAAAATAACAAATAACAAGAAGCATATAAGACATTACATAAACATTCATATATGATTCCAAGAGAGCAAATTAAATTAATATCCTCCTACTGGATGCCGTTTTAGCTGTTACTGGCAGATTGGCTTGCTCCATCCTACATGCAGTGTTATATAAATCAATTAACATTCTATTTGGAAATAAACGCCAAAGGTAACAACTTCATGAAATTAATAACCATAGCTATCTCTTTTATTCAATGACAGTGAAATGCTAAGAATCCCCACCCAGGTCTATGTAATGAATTAATTTTATAGTTGGAGATGCAATAGAACGATAATCTTTTTCAAAGACGGATATTTTTTGATGGATGACTTATAAGTGATGGACAACTTAAGTGATTTATACATCAATTTGTAGTATTTTAAGTAAAGAGGTGTAATAAGTAGCAAATGAGTTTAGGTGAAATCTAAAGCATGAAGCTCCAACTCTGCTCCAACTGCGAATGTAGGATTCACACCGGTAAATACGTCCCCATTGACTTTACATGCAAAATGCCCTGTCATTAAACATCATTTTTCGACTTAAAAGCGACTGGTTACCATGTGCTTGGTCTCAATTGAAAGATAATGGACATATCTCTTCTTCTACAAAATGGAAAAAAAAATGTATGGTTAAGGCAAAGTTTTCGAGATACGCCGCATCAAAGTCACGCTTCATTTCGAGTGCCCATTGGGAAAATAGTGCCACTCACAAGAAACCCTGTGTTCTCCAAAAGTCAAAAACATTTCTTCAAAAATGATACAAATAAAATATTTTCATCATGAATCATTTAATAACAGTCTAATAAGCATGATTAACCTCAACATTTTTTGGGGAAATACTCTTTTCTACATATTCTGGAATTAATTTTAGGCAATAAGGGTCACGTTCAGCCCGCCAACAGGCATTCTCAACCTAGCAGACGACGCTACACAATTTGTTTACCGATGTGGTATCTTTACGTAGAATTCAATATTTATTTTTAATGAAAACAAGTACTTGTATGACAGCAAACAAACAAGACACATTGTTGCTGGTTGTGGTATCAATATCATGAGCAGTATTGCGAAAATAAATGTATAGCAAGGAAAGAAAATGATAATGTCATTGCACGCAAGAATTTTACCCGATGTCATCACTCGAAACGATCTACTACTAGTATCACGTTAATGCAGTACAAATGTTTTTCTTTGTTATTTGAGGTGTATTTTAAAGTCATTTATATTTTGAATTCAAAATAAAGTGTACATTTCCAAAATTTGAAAAATAATTCGGATATTTTATATTTTCAGCACTGTAATACAATTCCTTTCTAGTAGTGTGTTAATACTTCAAATCCTTTTACTGTATGTGATATAGTTTATAATACAAATATTGAATTGAAAACTATAAAATTGAAAACTACCGCACCCCTACCATCGTAACCATATCACTTATCAGTTGGAAATATATACGGTGACCGAGAAGAATTGACATTTTTTGGTGATTTTTGGATGTGATAACACCACACTCAGTGAAATGCTCATGAGGTATAGTAAAACAAATACAACATGGTTTATTGTTTAAGTATTGACAATCCCTGATCACTCGGTGTTGGATGCGTGCGACTACTTCCCTCCGCTTCGCGTCGGGCAGTAGTCACACGCATCTAACACGGAGGAATCAGTATTTTATTATTGAAAGAATGAAAAAGCAGTCGATATTTGTTTTATAAACCGATCTTGATTTGAGAGGGCAATAGTAACCAACTATTGTAACAAATTATTGACATGATTACATGTGTAATGAAATACAGCGTCCGTTTGACTGAGCGTCCTAGCCACTATAAAATTGTGTAGAACGTACTTGTACATTAGGGTACATGTGCGATCGTTAAATCATTGATTGCGACTTATTCCGTGTATTTCAATTAGACCCGGACTCCTGGTTATGGGAGACACTCAGTCTCATTACACCGGCTCAAATTAAATCAATCGGTATAAACGAGTATATTTGTTTTGTCCAGCGTTTGACTGATCTTATTCGAGACAAACTAAAGGCTGGTGACAAGCGATCTTTCTAACATCCAACTGATACGTTAAACTGAAAAAAGTAAACATATCTAGAAGTGACAATCATAAAGTAACCGTTCGTCAAGGAAACAGCGCCCTTTTTTGACTTGAGAGTCACCGTATTTTCAAAGAGGTTTATTGCTCTAAGAAATGACTTCCACTGCATAATTTTGAAGCTCTTTTAATAATACATTAGGTCGATCTAAATATATTAATAATGACATGACAAAGTATATACATAATAAAAATGGTATCTTGAATTATGAACAACAAAATGGCAAGGCATAATAACATCAACAGAGTAATATTTATCATTTATAAAGGGCAATGACCCAAGAGATATATGAGAGAGGAAGCAAACAAAACAGCTAAAAAAAAATATAACACCAAGATATATAGTTAATCCTATGTAAAAGACTTGCATGATACTCTGGTAACCAGTTATATAGTAAATTGCGGTGTGGTTATGATGTGTTTACGGCGTCATACTTTGTAGAAATTCAGCGGACACCGACAGCTTATCGGTCAGTGACCGACCGCTGGAGATCGACAAAAGCTCGAACTTTTTGGACATGCACGGAGCAAAATATATGAAGTCAAACCCAATTACATTAATAAAAAAAAAAAAAAAAAAAAGGTTTTCGGAAGCAAGGAACGCGTACAAGTGTGTTTTAATGAATAAATGTTTAGATAAGTAATGAATATTCAATGTCCCATTTCACACGACTATCGCATATATTACCCCATATCAAAAAATACAATGCATATTGACCGATATTTTTGGAAGTTTGAAATAATTAACATCTTGTTTGTAAAAAAATAATCGTTGTAAATACATCTCAAAATCAAATACAAACATTTGTGCTGCGTCATCGTGATATTGATGACAAATCATGGCGTGCAATGACATAAGTTAAAAATGCTTGCGTGCAACGACATCACATAATAACATTTGAATCCTTACAATTAATTACATTACTGCATTATATTGTTTATGATATATTGGTATAAGACAAACTAACAAGCAAAAAATTGTAACTGTTTTTGGCATTGATCATAATTTGTTTGCTTGTTAGTTTGTTTTTAGCTGTATAATAAAATGAAATATGTGAATGTTGTAAATACACATAAACGTGATATTAATGGCAAATCATTGCGTGCAATGACACCAGAAAAAAACCTTGCGTGCAACGACATGAGGTACAACTTTGTATTTCCTTATCATTACAATTAATCTCACAACAACGCTCCTGGTATTTATTCAGTATACTCATTACCTGCTCTTTGTCTTGCTGTAGTATCATTTGTATATTTAACGTCTTTTATAATGTATTTTACGTTCACTTTATAAAGCTTATTTCTTCTTCCTTAAATCCAATAAGGTCTTTACACTCTAAAAAAAGTTGTGTTAAAAAGGGAACATGGTTGACAGGTTGGGTTAAATTGTGCACAATGTTGGGTAAAATTTGACACAATGTTGGGTAAAACGTGCACCAATACCCAAGATTGTGTACAAAATAAACCAATATTGTGCAAAATTTAACCCAACCTGTTAACCATGTTCCCTTTTTAACACAACTTTTTTTAGAGTGTAGTCGTAAACTTGACTACCTTCGTGTTACATGCCGTTGAGTAAGAAAATCAGAGATCATGTATTGTTTTGTATCCTAGCATTTTTCTTAGGGTCTGACAACAGTAAAAGTATACATTTCCTGAAAGCTTGCGATATAAGAAATAAGGTATAAATGAATTATCCAGTTTTAGTTACAGGGTGTCTTAAAACATATATAGGGTGGAACAAAAATCCTATGGTTTATAATAAGCTCATTGAAATCAGCAATATTCTTTGGTCTGAAACCAATTTTGCCAAAAATAGCCATATTTTTTATTAGTCTTATAATGTATCTGTTAAACGATGCACAATTGACCGAGTTTTGAATATACAGGGCTATTGAATTGACTATTAATTATTAAAAAAACTTCCATTTTTCCATTTGTTGGTTATATGTCAGAATATAAAATGAAAATCACGAATTTAAGACAATCAATCCGAAATGTGTTTTTTATTTACTTATCAAAAAATTTGAATTAAAAAATGTTACCTTAGCAAATGTAAGTTGCGCTTTGTAAAATAAAAAAATCGATGGAAATATTACCGTTTTAACATTTTCTTTTTCCAAAATATTTTGGCCAAAATTCACCATCATGTGCAGCATGTCATTTAATTCTTAAAATATTGACTCTATTTGATCCTGTGAATTTGTGAAGACATTTTGGAGCGTTTTTTATGCAACGTAAATCTAGGGTCTCCGAGCGGACCAAATTTTACCTTTAATAGACAGAGCTGACCCGTGATCAGTATAAAAACACAAAGATAAAGCAATCCCATCTTTCAAATTAAAATAAACTATAATTTATTAATTTAAGTTCTACAAAGATATTTACAAAAGTATAAATATGATATTCCACAGAGATACAAATTTTGCTCAAAATCCATCTCCATCCTTGACACTTAGGCCCGTATTCCAGAAAGGTGTTTAGCTAAACCACGGTTGTCCAAGAATAATACGCACCGTTGCAGCTTTCAAGCAGAACAATTCAATGAGCCGTGCTGCTGACGAGAATAAAAACCGTAGTTTATCTAAACACCTTTCTGGAATACGGGCCTTAATGTTTAAAACACCTTAACAACAAATGACATGCATGAATAAAGTTGAATATGTTGGCGTTTATAAGTACATATTAAATTAAGGCTACAGTCCCTAAAAACGTCTCGCTCGGCTGACCGTCATGTTAACTGCAAGTTTTTTACCTACTTACGCCTATCAGAATATCACAATTTTCACGTACATATTGAATAGAGTCTCTAGTTTATACATTTAACTTTACTAGTGATTTCACGTCCATTATCAAGGTCAAATGACTGCTTCGAAAAAGTTGACCCCTTTTCGCCGAAACCTCATAATTTCATGATGTTTGAACAATTCGACTGGTTTCAAATTTTTACAGATTTTAGGCTTGATATTGAATTACAAACAATATTTTATAAATATGCTGTGTTGATTTTGAATGATAATATAACAAATCCGCGTTGTTTTGCCCGAAAATCCGGACGTGAATTACGACTCTGAGTTCGCCCTGTTTGAGCTGCGAATTGCCTGTTTTAAGTATCTACATTACCTACATTTTGTCTGATATACGCATTCCCATAATTTAATTGCAAATTGAGCATTCCAATGAGGCAAAAATTGCAATTTTCATGTAAACAAAAGAAAAATACGGCATTCTAATGTTTATGTTTTAGATTTTAGTTCACGATCTCAACGCTGACTTGTACTTATCAATGCCTATAGTGATAGAATGTACAATTTAATGTCTTTGTCAACCCAGTGTTGGACTTTCCTGATTTATTTACTATGTAACATGATTAAAAGACTGCATAAATGTCATTTAACAAAACATTGTGTTTGTTTTACATTTCCAGAAGAAAAAAAAGGAAGGAAAAAAAATATTCAGGCCCGTTTCTGCGAACCTGTCTATACAAATCCTGATTTTAGCTCTTTTTTAAATTCTCATTTGTGCAATATTTTATCATGCAATTAACTGTGCTACTTATTTATAAAATGTTTTAGTCTTGTTGTGTACATATTGCTTCATTTACAATGCCAGTTCAACAATTAACCAAAGTTACATTTAGATAATGGCGACAGAACTCTTAACTTCTATGCTTTTGTGATAATGCCCAAACGCGTAATTATGCTTATTTGTGTAAGTCCCAATGGAAAGGAGGAAAAAAGAGACGTACTTACCAAAATTGGTCATATCGTACTTATTTTTCATCCGATTTCTCTCATTTTTTCTGCATTTGAAAGTATTTTAAATTTGATTTACTGTAAGAACAGAAAATTTATAATTTGGTGCTTTTACTAAGGTCACGGCCATCTTTAATCCGTGCACATTTTTTTTTATTGATTAACGTGGTATGGATGTTAATCTTTTACCCTCATTCGCGTTTTTCCTCTCAGAGAACCCAACATATGAACTTTAATATGACAAAACACAACAGAAATATATAAATACACCGATCGTTTCAATTCATTTGAATTAACCTCATTCCATGAAGTTGATCACTTTGGTGTTTCGTTTCGAAATTAAATGTATGTGCAACATTAGAATGGAGTGAACTAATCTGTTAGCAACAGCTGAAAAGACATGCTGCTGGATGTCGATATAATATGCTCCGTAGGGATCATGCGTGAATGCTTATGAAATATCTTTCACTGTTTTATTGGTTCCTTCTTTTCATCGTGTATTTTACTTCATGTGTTTGTTGCCTTTTTTGTTGCTTCTGATGACCTACAAATTAAAGCCTCAAAAGAGACTGGGGCAAGCTACACGAGAGATTAAATGTACATCCATGAACATTGATATGGATTCCAGGAGCAGTCAGGACCACAATCTCTGCTCGAAGCAGAGATTGTGGTCTACATAATGGCGCGTCAAAAATATATGGATTCACGCTGCGTATTCAACTGCGCGTGTGTGTTTCCGCTTAGGCGTTATACCTATGCGTCCTACCAAGTCGCTCATAAACACGCACGCACTTGCAGTGTTTGAGGTACACAAACATGGATATGCATGAATGTTCCTCCCAGGAATCTACATTATAGCTCTCGTGTAGGCCCATTGAAATAAATATCCAAGGAGACATGTATAAAAATCATATGGTACCAAACTAACCCTGTTAGTTCGATATTGCATATTTGGTAAACTGGAAAATAATATTAAAACCATGTCACACTAAATGGGGGAAAGCACGTTTCTCAATATTACGTTTTTGTAAATTTATTTTGTACCATAACTTTTTAGCAAAGTGCTTAAAGGAATTTGATGGTGATGGTGATTTTTGACCAAATATGAATCCCAGTTTTAGAGAAAATCACAAAAAACACATTTTTTGGCCATTTGGGGTTCCATACAAGCTAAAAATAACAAAGTTTTTAAAAAAGACTTCGGAATGGGAATTTTAATTTAAAACACCCACTCAGATAATTTTTAGAAGTTTATATAGTATAAGTTTAAGAGTTAGGGTACAAAGACGGTTCATGCCGTTTTAAGATCTAAACCAGCCTTGAGACTTCTGAAGTATTATGAACAGTCTTATTTGCAACCAATCTGAAACATATTGATATTTCACACCTTTGAGTGTGCACCTATGTCCTATAACCAAAGAGGATGAATATAGGAGAAGACACTTCGCAGAAATCGTGGCTACAATTTTTGTTCAAATTCCTGCGTCCTAGGTAGGAAAGAGGGCGGCATTTAATCAGATTTACTTTTTTTATTTAATTATTTTTCATTTTTTTCACAGCGAAAAAAAACTTTTTAACACAACTTTTTTTAGAGTGTAGTCGTAACTTACAATACACATATCTACAACTGGGAAGGGTTCACAACCTCAGTTTGAAAATAAAAGCAATTTGTTAATAAAAACAAAACATTTGTGCACAAACCACAATGGATTCACGATCGCATTAGTGAAATTGAAGAAAAATATTTAGCTTTTCATCACAAAGCCCCAGAGATGTTAAGTACTTTTTATTTTGTATTTACCTTGTACATAAGTGTTTATTTTAATAAATATACGTTTGATAAACTCTTGACATTTCCGATAATTCACAGTACAGTCAATCTCTTTAATTTGACAATACTATATATTACAACATTAACAGTTTTTTTTTTTATACTTGTAAAAGTCAGATTAGGGTGAGGGTTAATAATATATAATTAAAATAATTAAAACTACGCAATTGTTTGGTATTTTTGTTTAGATGTTAGATATACCAGGTGTCCCAAAAAATGGTTACATGTAGTAAAATGACCGTGTGCTAAAACTATAGCAGTTAGAGAAACGAAACTTTGCACACATTGTATTACAACCCTCTACTAAATACTCGTGAAATTGTGATATCACAGCATTACTCGTTTTTGAGTTATTAACAAAAATAGATACCTATGTCAGAAACGCAACAAAATCGGAAGCATGTTCGTTTGATGAAATTTTAACGTAATTATGACGTCATAAATTACTACAGGTCTGAAAATTATGTCGAAATCTGATTTTGGGCAAAAATGGCAACCGATTCAAAATTTTGCTATTTCTGTTATTTCTAAATGTCGATCAGACTTTTGCTACTATAAAGAAAATAATAATTTAATATCCTGTAAGTTTAAGATTATTTTTTTCTTCAAAATTTACACAAGTTTGCAGTTTAAACTAAACAGTTAAAGAATTAATTACCCATGAAAATGTGATTGTGCTTTATCATGTTTATGCGTATTCATTTGGCAGCTTTCGCGCCAAAATTTGATTGACAGGTTCAATATAAACAACACATTCTGGAATGCATGGAATGCAGGTATCCGTAATTTGCATAATAGATATACTAAAAGAGATTTCAATTATTATTCAATTAAAATGGTATCAAATTTGGTTTAATATAAAGTCTGATCATGATCATTTAGAAAAAAAGGCACTTTAAAATACCACAAAACGTATATACCACATATATGTTTTCACTGTTAAAAATCATGTAATTCACAGAACATTTTTGTCAGGAATATTAAGGTTTTTTTATGCCATTTTGACATTTCTATTATCTGTTATTTTTTACAGTGTTCTGTTTATTTTTGAGATAACGGCTACGTAGGAAATATCAATTGTTTGCAAAATATAGAGATCGAGACTTGAACTTGTCAAGGGAAAGAAAATGTATTGACAAAGAGTTTGTGCAAAAAAGTATCACCAACCTTGACTTTGCCGAGAACATAGCACACATTTTTGACAGAGTATTTCAAGCCAGAGAATTCCTCAAACGAGTAGGACTCGCTGCCTTGAAAGTTGGATAACATTGAACTCGGCTATTAAACACCAAGTGCATGGTGTTCAACCAAGAGGAATTGTGTGGAAAAGTCAAGATTAAAATCAACTTGAAAAAGTAGATGACTTAAAATATCTGGGATCCTTGGATCCCGGGCTTGGATCAAAGCAATGATCAAGATGTAAGAGTTGGAAAAGCTATGACTTGGAAAGCATCCAGCAAACCAACAAGATTTGGCAATTACACTTCCAAGAGATATGAAGATCAGACTTTTTCCACGCAAAATTGGAGACTGTGCTACTTTATGGTTCGGGAACAATCACATCTAAATTAAAGTCAAATCTAAGATAGATGTTAGACCCGACCAATGACCCCCCCCCCCCCCCTCTCATCGCTGGCAACTGCAGGAGAGGAAGCAACCAACCTGTGAGAGACCTGATCTTGTGGCAACCAACCCCAACCCAAGGAAAAAGAAAGACAGGATGACCAAAAACGACATAATATGTTGATGTGCTGTGCAAGGATACTCAGCTACAACCAAAACAAATTCTGGACTGCATGGTTAAGAGATCACTGTGAAAAGCCATCACTAAAAACCCGTCAGCAAACGAAGGGAAAGAAGAGAAGAAGAAATAATAAATGATTTTTGACCAATGTTTTAAAGGTTAACTTTTTGTCAGTTAAAGTGATTCATTTCTTTAGTAATTTAAACGGATCTGCCTCACGTTTGAGTTCAAGTGTTTCTGATTATTTACTTGTAAAAATACCTTCTGGAAATAACAATTACATGTCACTCATAAAAAATAAAACTAAAATATGCACTACGCATTGTTTAAAGTAACATTTTTTGACAGATTGAAAACCTTTAAATTATATTACATATTTGGTTTGTAAAAAAAAGTTAGATTAAATGCTACTCTAAACCTTGCGGCGATGTTTAGATGTGTTTACGGCGTCATACCGGGTAAAAATTCAGCAGACACTGATCAGACATCGGCCGGTTACCGGACCAGCCGCACACAAAACTATCTCATATTTGCAAAGGTGTCTCAAATTGAAAATCATCTCATATTCAATCTCATTTTCTTTTAATTTAAGATGCCATCACTGTTAGAACGCGGATTAAAATTTTAATCAACGCAGATTACCTAGTGAACCACTCATTTGTTGGTTACAAAGTTTAACCAATAAGCTTAAAATTTTAATCCACATTAGCAGAAATTTAATCTTGTTGGTTAAACTTTTTAACCCACAAATGAGTGGTTCACTAGGTAATCCGCGTTGGTTAAAATTTTAATCCGCGTTCTAACAGTGATGAGACAGAAAATATCATATGACATCTTAACTTAAAATAAATACAAGTATACAAGTGTATGGCATCATTATGACATAAGTGAAGACATCGTACACATGCCGCAAAGTTTTAACTAATAATTAAATTCTTGCCGCATGCTCCCGGTGTCGCTACGGCTCACACGCACCGCCCGGTAACCGACCGGTGTCCGGTCAGTGTTTAGCTGAATTCTACCCCATATGACGCCATACACCATAAACACATCGTAACCTCGCCGCAAGGTTTCAAGAATTTAATTCGGATTTAAAGCCTTGCGGCTTGTATACGATGTCTTCACTTATGGTCCAATAACCACAGGCTGCCAACCGATGACCGACCCACAGCGATATTTGCCTACTGACGATGTACCAAAATACTTTTCTGCTTACTTGAGCAAACAACAATCAAAACCAACGGTCTAGCTCA
>JXSR01S074274.1:17691-35631 GCA_000969725.1 Ophiothrix spiculata | reverse complement strand
GATTTCTCAAAATGCTCAATGATGCAGATTTTGCATCATTCAGTTCTAGAATCTGTGGGTCTCAAAGACTAAGAATCAGTCAAGAACAATTGTGCAGACTCCATTTGCACTTTTTCTTTTTCCCCACAGACTATACCATAATCAGTTGAAATCAGCCTCTTTGTGATTTTATTCCAGATGAACCTTAATTTAGGGATACTATATATATGACGTTAAGGTTAGTGACCTTAATGGCCTCAAGACAATTTCATGATTTGAGTAATACTGCTATTTCATATATCTAAAGTTGGGAGATAAACAATGTTCTAGTGTGCTATTTCATATATCTAAAGTTTGGAGATAGATAATGTTCTAGTGTACGATGCGTATTTCTCCATTCCTTTATCATGTTATTTTATAACGTGACATAGGACGGATTATTTGCCAATGCATCTTCCGAAATCAAGAAAACCCAGGACAAGACACGCAATATTTTGCAACATACATGCTTTTGATGAGGTTTACGGGTTAAAAGTGTTTTCTGCACATTTATATATTAGACATTTTCAAGTTCAATATAAGAAAACGAGCAATATCTGAAATGCGACTCGATTTGTACTAATTTCCCAAGGCATGCTTTGAAGATGCTAACATTATCTTCGAGCTTTATCTTTTTAAAGGAATAAAGTTGTGTTTACTATTATTGTCACTTTTTTGAGGTTTCATGTCAAAATGTAATTTCCTTATTCTCTCTCTCTCTCTCTCTCTCTCTCTCTTGTCTCTCTATTCATTATCTTGTAATTTGTATTTGAAATCATTTTTTTGTACCATAGTACATCGTGTACATAATCTTTATCTAAGAGATTGATGTTGCTATGACCAAAATAGAGCAATAAATATATGATATATTTTGCATTAAGTACTCGCAATTATAACAGCATATTATTTTATTGGACAGTCTTTAGTATGTTTATTTTCTGATTTCTGTGTAAGTTTTTTTTTTTTCGGGGTATCTGTGTGTATTACTTTACTAAAATGCAAAGTGTATTTGCCACCGCAGTACAAATGTGACAATTAGTCCGAGCCACTACTTGGTAAAAAGAGCCACATCTCTTTAATATACCGTAAGCGAGGAAATCACCATTTATAATAATTCAATTTACAAGCCTTAGGTAAGGTATAAAACACAGTTGATAATATGCGTATTGATGAAGTTATCACCAGGCCTATCCTTAACTGCTCTCAAGAAATGAACCGTAAGATCGTATAACGGTACAAGATTACACGCTAGGTATCTGATAATATGGCACTATGTCTCGAATTACATGTATTACTTATGGGCCTTTTTTAATGTTGTTATAAAATATTCTCTTATTGTAGAACCTACACTCAGACTTATTTTATTGAATTATAGTACATCATCACATGTTCAATATGGACTTCAAAGAATGAAATGTAGTATTTTTCTTTAAATAAACATATATCAAATGGATATGTTTTCATCGTTCTTTGGCAACTAAAAATTACAACTATCGAGCACGTCGAGTACTATTTCGTGCGTATACACACTTTGGCAAATAAAAGCAAGATACTCACTCATATTGTACCATGCTTGCATAATTTATAGTGACGAAGAAGAAGAAGCAGCAGAAGAAGAAGGAAGAAGAAGAAGTAATTGTCCCCTTGAAATCATTTGAATAATTCCTTTTAATATATTTTTTGAAGTGTTCATGTAATAATAAACAACTAAGGGACAAACAAACCATTTGTTAATTATTCCATATGCTCTCAGCAAGCTTCTTTTTCTTCTTCTTCTTCTTGCTTGTATTCTTCTTGTTGTTCTTGTTCTTATTATTTTTGTTCTTCCTCTTTTTTTCTTCCTCTTCATCTTCTTTTTTTTTCCTTCTTTTTTTTTCTTTACCTTCTTCTTCTACTACTTTAGCAACTATAAATGAATCCATTGTGATCATTCTGATGAAAAAAGTAGAGGGTATTCCCACAGATAGCATTGAGATAAGCCGTCAAAACTCAGGTATTATGACGGGTTTGTCGTTGTCACTAAAAATATTTTTAATTAGCGATTTTCAAAAAAATATCAAAATGCACTGGGGCTTAAACTTACAAGAAATATAAAAAGTGTAATTTTAATTCTTTATAAGAAAAAAAACCACCAATTAAATTCTGATATTTATAACTATTTTAGCACAATTTTGATATTTCACATTTTTTTTTATCACATTGCTATTTCCGCATTGGTCGTACTCTATGATGTCATATATACTTCACACCTTAATTGATTGTGATTATTTTGCTATGAATGGATAGAAAAGACACTTAGCTGTACTATGATTCTAAATAAGCCCAATTTATTGTTGTCAACATCGGATTTATAAGAGAGCATTAACCATCCTTTTTGGACGCCCTGTGACAGAAAATAGCATCAGTAGACACAGGTCAGTGTGTGTAGTATTTGTATAGAATTTTAATACCATCGATCATCCATTAAATAACTATAACTCTTAGAGACAGTCTTCGATTGCCTTCAAACTTTCAGATACTAAAGATGAGATAATCTAGATCTACAACTCACTATTAACAAACACTTTGATATTATTAAACTCTTTCTATTTTTGACATATTTTGAAACAACACTCACCTTGGTACAAAGAATTTTGATACTGCCAGTATAATACAGAGTCGTGATATTTAAGAGGTTACGTAAGATGATTAAGATTGTGATTTGATAAATGTGCTAGGTTAACCAAATTTGAATTTTTATAGTATTTCTGGAACCATTTTGATATGTCAAAATTATATATTAACCCTAACACTTTTAAGCACCTCTTCGTTTAAAAACTATCTCCTTTGAAATTTTAAAGTCAAAAATCACGGGTTTTCACCTGGATTCGTACCCGGGACCTCTCGCTTCCCAGTCCAAGTATCACTATGTCAAGCCACTGAGCAGGCGCTGCCATGGCAGCGATTCCATGATCATAGCTCACTCCGGTCTATGACGTATTTGGACTGTGTCGAAACATGTATGTTTCAAAATTATGATGGGTTATTTACTAAACAGTACATTTTAAATTATTTGAAGTTAAAAAAGGAATAAATTGCTTTTCTTCGTAGATTTACCCTGAAATTAAATGGATATAGAAATAATAACTTAATAATCAACTAACTAAGTAACTGTACCCTGAAATTAAATGGATATAGAAATAATAACTTAATAATCAACTAACTAAGTAACTGACTGACTGACTGACTAACTAACCAACTAACTAACCAACCTACTAACCAACTAGCTAACTAACTAACCAACTAACTAACTTACTAACTAACTAACAGCAACTAGCTAACTACTACTACTACTACTACTACTACTACTACTACTACTACTACTACTAATAATACTTCTACTACAGACTAAAACTACTACAACTACTACTAATAATAATAACAATAACAATGATAATACTAAAAATGGATTCTAAGCATACATTGCAACTAGATCTTGCCGAACATGTTTCAATGATTAATGCTGATTGATTGTATGGTTGAAACAATTCTGTTTTACTAAGCAACAGACACAATTTGAAAGGTTAATAAGTAATGCTACATGATATTCTAATTTAAAGCAGACTAGACAGCACGCCTCATAGAGTATATATGCATCGCTCAAACTGAACACGTTTCAGTTTATTTCAGTCCTGCCGTTATTTACAGCTTGAAAGACAATCAGAATACACTAGTTTGTATGCAAATGTTTAATATCAAGGATGAGCTCCTGGAAACCAAAGATATACATCATCAAAATGCATGAAAGTAGTTAAAAATCGTGTCCTTATAAATCGTCTTTAAACGTATAAGACTAGCAAATACGATTCTAATCTCAAAGATTTAGTTGTAAATTAAAAACCTTCTGGGGCCAGTTATTGCAGTAATGCATCACGTGGATAACGCGCGCATGCTCGTAACAGTAACTTACTAAATTTTGGTTAAGCATCCGCGTTGTATTTGCTAGGTATGGGTGGAATTGAATTAAGATACAATGAAAGGTGCGCATGGGCGGCAGGTGATGAATTTCCAGCGAAGACTGTTTTTTCACTAGTACTGTTAATAAAATGGGAGGCTTAAGTCACGTAGCATGCTGATTGACTTGGGTACGAAACATCTGCTAGATTAGGGGCTGTTCATAATATTATCGATCATTGGTGACACAGGCGGTGCAATATGAACACACTACATGGTGTTTAGTAGTACACAATTTCAACAAGGGAGAAAGGCAGCCATTCTTCGGATATAGCGATTTATGGAAAATGGGTGACGAGCAGAGATACAGAGTAGTAATTTTTGGTGCTGGTCGTGTTGGAAAGAGTGCTATCATTACACAATTCTTACATAACGAATATCGTGAAAAATATAAAGAAACTGTTGAAGACTTACATTGCAGGGAATACAACGTAAACGGAAACTGTATCAAAGTGGACATTCTAGATACATCAGGAACTTTGCAATTCCCAGCAATGCGAAGACTATCTATATCCACAGGACACGCATTTTTGTTAGTATATTCAATCAATAACAAAGATTCATTTAGAGAAGTACAAGCAACGTATGAGCAGATACGTGAACAGCGGGACAATTTTGACGAAATACCCGTCGTTATTGTAGGCAATAAGAAAGATTTAGAGCTGGACCGTCAAGTTGACTTTCAAGACGTTGAGGACACAATCTCATCACAGAACTGGCATTGTGCATTCTTAGAAGCATCCGCAAAGGAAAATACCAATATCCTGGATATTTTTCAAAAGCTATTAGAGCTCGCAAAAATACCAGCTGCCCGTCAATTAAGTCCTGTATTGAAGAGAAGAATGAGTGAAAGAGTCACGTCTAAACGCCGGAAACCTGGTGATGGATTACATACTTTTAAAGAAAGTGAAAAAGAGATGTCAAGAAGCAGAAGCTTAATTCGACGGGTTGCACGTCCAAAAGTAAGACACGCCGAGCCAGACAAAACGGATTGTGTTATTAGCTGAAATAAATGATATATTACGTGATTTTAAATATTAACATGATAGTATCGACTTGGTTGTACGTTCTCGTTTCTTTCTATTGTCAAGTCTTTCAATTAATTAACAACAGTATCCATTCCTTTCAAGTAATTTAATTACGTGTTTTATTTGGAAATAACACAAAGTGGCATTTACTGTTCGGCAGAAATTCTACGGAATATGTCTTCTTGTTGTCTGGTTGAAAATGTATTTTTCTTTTCCTTATATATTTATATATATATAATTACACAGCTGAGTGTTTGGCACATTTGTATATTAATCTGAAATATATCTTCCACGCATCGGTCAATGCTCCAACACGGCATTGAGGCGATTTTATTGTGACCGCGGTGCCCTTTATCACGCCAACGACATAAATTGAATTTGATGGCGAATTATTATCAAAATAACTGATGCTGATTGCACACATGCTAGTTTAATTAATTCAATGCGTATATTATCTTACGGCGATTCATTGCGTTTAATTGTAAGGAAATAAGGAGAAGAATTATGCTATTATATATTATGTATGGCCCAGCTTTGAATTGAAAAAGATCAGTCATAACCATGCAAAAACAGCTTCAGATGATTATCCCGAATATATAAGTCACAAAAGTATTGTGTCGAAAAAAATTATCCTATGGAAATACATTTAATCGCGGTTTGAAATATAGCATCATTTGATTAGTTTATTACTGTTTTAGTGTAATGTGAGTATATTTTGATTTTACACACATCAGATGAGCTTCATATTTAAGTCTGCTTATCTTCTTTGCTTAATGGTGACATTTTGTACGCGTAAATTGTTAATTTATGTTCCCACTTAGTAAAATGGTTCGGTTGTAAAAGACAACACACAAAGTACATATATAGCATGATGTAGCAAATCGTAATATGGCCAACATTGCAGCAAGCACTTCATTTTAAACATGATGAACATCGCGTCACAATTTGTAGTAGGATCCATCTGTCGTTTTGATATAACACTAGCTGTGCTCCTGTTTATGGGATGTGTCAACGACCACCAAGCATGTAATATGGCTATCAAAACAGCTTATCCTAACTCCTTTGATTACACTTAAAACAGTGCATTTGATTGAAGTATCATCGTGAAATGTTTCTGATGTTAATGTATGCAAACAATGTTTTGTCTCCATATCCTTCAAATAGAGGTATTTTTTGAAACAGTGTAATACAAATAAATTCAAATTCAATTTGCATTGGATAAAGGTAAATCTAATATGATACATGTACGAATAGTAAAACATAAAACACAAAAAAATAAATTATCACATTAATATTCCAAGATTTGACAGATTTGGCCGGAAAGATAAGTATCTTAAATGCAAAATGTTTTTCTTGTACATGTTACCAATGATAAATATTTGTTTCCTGTATGTCTTTTCTATTTTTGAAGACAATGAACACAGTAGCAGGATTGTACTCGTAGGAATTAGACACCATGACGAGATTAACCGATTCACCATAATTATAGTAAAAAAAATACGTTAGGAACATATAATATTAAGTAAGTGAATATAATGAGTTTTAAAACAAATTGTGCATTTAATTCAATTTGAACTCTTAATTCAAAAACAAACCAACAAAACCAATATTGGAAACAAATTTTGAGCGGCAAGCGACTAAAAATATGGTTACATTCCAAATTGACTTAGATTTGTTCATTTTCTTTCTTTGTCGTATTAGTTGTGCCGATGACAATGTGTTCTGCTCTATCCTATAATCCCGATGAGTTGCTTATTAAATATACTTTATAATCTATTTAATGATATGAACTTACTTTCAGAGCAAAAATTTTAAAAAAAAGATCAAAAATCCTTACGTGAGGTTAAGCATGCCCTGCTTTTAGCACCTGGTTGCTATTAAATGTTCCAGGTTAAAATATCAACTAAAATGCAATTCTGTCTTTCATGTAATCGTATATATTCTATGTTTTTCAATGGGTCTTTTTCATACTTAATGATAATAAACTTAATAAAATATCCTTGAACATTATACTAAGTGTTAGGGAAAAGGCCAATAAAAATGAAAAAGCCCAAACGATTAAGAAATGCATCCTATTCTTTAGTTAAATATCTCAAAAAATCTTCTTTTGATGTGACAAATCGAAAACCTGACATTTCTTTATTGTCGCTCTACACCACTGTTTGATGGGTTCATTTATTAATTTTTTGACAAAAATGCACTGTTACAATACATGCAGGCCCTTAAAAGTGCTTAAATTAGTTCTGGGATTAGGTGTTGAACTGTAATATTTGTTTCCAAAATTTATTTTAACATTTTATCTCAAAATAGCTCATTTTAGATCAAAAAGCATTATTTTCATCCTGTATTTTGAAATGTCATTATTCCGTTTTTGAAATTAATTATATGCATATTGCATAAATTAAATATTTGTTGGGTGAATTTAACATGAATAAAATTTGTTTTTAGTCTCCTGACTCTCCTATACCTTTTCCACGTGGTAATGTTAAAAACTAAGGGTCATAGATTCTGAAAACCTGGAAACTTGATTTATGGAAATAGCGCCACCTATAATGTGCTTTTAGTATTAAATGGCTATATATTACTAGTGATCAAACAGTGGTGTCTATGTGGTGACGGGATTGCAGAGATCTTTTGACTCTTTAAGTCAAAGACAGCGGAAATATACTTCGTTTCAACAATAATTACAGAAGTGCACTTACCCTGTTGTGAATTGTTGCTGAACAATTCTCCCCTACAAAGTAAAAACGCAGTTTGTGTATTCATAAAGCATAGCAGATACTTCCATTAAGCATGCAATTTCACTTCAATCCAATCCGGTGCTAGAAGGTAGTATTTACATATGTTTGATATCGAAAGGTACCTTAAGGGTCCCAAAGTTAAAATTGATTTTTTGGTCTCATCTGAAAGATTACATTTTAAGCTTTAAAATGACACCTTGCTTTTGGTTATTGGATGTTCGACTGCAAATTACATCCAAATTGGTAAAGGGCATGGGACTGATTCAGAAAACTATAGTTCTGAGAAAATCAAGTTTAAAGTTTCTTTACTGGTAAAACTTGAATTGAGAAAGGATTTTTATCTCGTTTTTTAACACATTTGTCTTATGTTTTGGATGTTGGGACCTGATTAATATGATAGAATA
The DNA here is from genome assembly GCA_000969725.1 of Ophiothrix spiculata. Classification (NCBI taxonomy): domain Eukaryota; kingdom Metazoa; phylum Echinodermata; class Ophiuroidea; order Amphilepidida; family Ophiotrichidae; genus Ophiothrix; species Ophiothrix spiculata. The sequence goes on along the minus strand of JXSR01S074274.1, from coordinate 27,447 downwards.
TACTTCAAAGGTAACGTGTCTGATGAAATTAGAAATTCGACCTTGGACGTGATTTTTGCCTGTGCTCAGCTTCAATGTCCTGTATCTCGTAATTAACTATGCCGGTATTAAGGTACCTTTAGATATGATGGGTCACATATAGTAGATACTGCCTTAGTCATGAAAGATAATTGATCGTCTGCTCATTTGTGCTAGATTTCTCCAACGAAAAAGGCAGTAACTTGCAATATATCTGCAGTGCTCATACTGCATTTTTACTTTGTGGGGCAGTATTTTGCACAACAAATGCTTTTAAAAATCTATATATGAAACACGATCGTTTCTGTATTTTCATATAGTTTGATAGTTGATATTAGTATCATACATTATTGGAGATCAGAAATATCATAATGAAGCAGTCATAGTATATTTTAGATTTCAGCTCATTCTGAAGTTTCCATCTTAATTGTTCGGTAATTAATCAAGTAGTGTTTATATTTTCATGACGGATTGGAACCATTGTTTTATGGTAGAAAAACAACATGGGGCACACTGTGTATAATATCCCATACAAGCAAGGACGGGTTCACCTACAGGTGCTCTATATTATGTCAGTTGTGCAACAGAACCGACAAAATGCCCAAATAGTACGTTGACATTTTTAGCGCTATATAAGTCATAGTCAGATATTGGTGGATATCATTTTGTGTTTGAAATAAACGAATCCATGTGTTAGTGTTTTGAGGTGTGTGTGAAAAATGTAAGAGACGTGAAACTGTGTAATTAGAGAATCAGAAAACAGATAGCGAATGCTGGTTGAATGTTAGAAGAAATTAATAATTGCTCTAAAAAGTAAATCGTATAATACATTTAGTACAGATATCCTTTAGAATCTTGAAGACAATCTTGTAGAGTAAAACTTCGATTGTGATAGTTTAAAAAGTAGTAGCAGTTACATTTCACTTATGAAACTCGTGTCTTCCTGAGTACAAACAGTCTTCCCTTAGATTGGTTTAAAGAATTCAACTAACCATTAGTATTAATTTGCTCCGTCAAGATACAGCCAGAGACGACAAAGAGATGTAATTAATAATCACCAATAAACATATATATGGACTTACAATGAAAGAATAGATATGGTTATTGTGACTCAACCTCCCCATGACTATTGAGCCATTTTAAAAATATTATCTATTGAGGGTAATATGTACCACAACTTGTGTGATTTGTTAGCCCCCTTTAAATGATTTTGCATTTCCTTAGTACGTTTTCTACCCAATCATTTTAGAATTAAAGCGTAACTATGACGTAATAAAATATCGTTGTGAAAGAGTGTACAGTACAAAATAGGTATCACTTGAGGTAGGGGTACCGGGTAGGGCAAGCTGGCAAAATTGGGGTGTAGTAGAGGAGGAATTTTAAGCCTCCACTTTTGAAAAATATCTAAAGCTTGAACTTACAGGACATGTTAGAATTAACATTTCCTTATTTATTATCAAAAAACAACAACAACAACGACATCAACGAAATATTATATCGATATTTAAAACTTTTGTCGCAAAATTTTGAAATGGTGGTCATATTTGTCCCATTACCTTTATTACCTGATTCTGAAGTACTTTATGACCTCATAATTACGTCCTTTGACGATTTATGTGATCTTGGTATTATTAGTAGAGGGATAATACCTACTTATTTGTAGCAAAACAAAGTTCATTGGGGTTTAAAACAACTCTCTTTTTTATATAGCTATTTTGCAAAAATAATCTGAATAGACGAGGGTTAATGAAAAGGTAACATCTTATCCTTTTCCACATTATTTATTTCTTAGCGTTTTACTTTTTAATAATATTTCTTCTTTCTGTTTTGTTTTTAATGATGTTATTTATTTGTTTAATAAAACCTTTTAAGTTATGTTGTTTTTGTTTGTTCATTTTGTTCATTTGAAAGATGTGTTATTTGTTCTCATTAGGAGTTATAATTGAATAATCTTGGTTTGTGGCGAGTGTAAGGTTAATGCTTGGGTACAGAGTGCGAATGTAATGTCTGGTTTAAATGGATAGAAAGAATAATAGTTGTTATTTGCATAGAGGTTGTGAAGTATGAGTGTTTTGTTCATGAAAATGTTCACCACAATGTTCAATATGTTAACCTGGAGGTACCGTGACACAATTGGATTCAGATTACAAAAGAATATGTATGGCCACGCGTCATGAACTCGCCTACTAAAAAGCGTTATATTTCCCCGTACCTACGGGCAAATAATGTGGTGTAATTTTAAAATCCAAATATGTTATAAGCTTATATTTGGTGTCATTTTAAAGCTCAATCTGTTAACAAAAAAGACCATGACGTTTCATTAAGATAGGAATTATAGGAGAGAAAATCCCTGCAATTGAACATCGCCAGGTAAGGGTGATCAAGGAGGCAGTGCCAGGGAGCCGGAGCTACCCTGTAAAACTCTATGGGAAAGTAAAATTTGTTGTAATTAAATTTGTTAAATTATTGACACATTTATCAAATGTCAACATATTGCATTGAGTTTGGTGTCAAAATGACCAGTTATGAGTTTTATTCAAATTTATATGTGCTCAATGACATGATTTAAAAGTCTAAAACAACTTTTGGTCCATTTTGCATCGTACCTGTGGAATGCACGTTTTCCAATATCTTGCATACAAAGCGTTGCTGAAAAAACTGCAATCACAATTTATATTTTTAACCCTATCAAGGTTAGAGTATACATAATCTGAAGGAAAATTTGATGAGGAATTCCAAAATGAAGTTAATATCTGTGTAGAGGGTTGAGGGTTACTTTTTTCAATTCAAAAATGTTTTACTTAGAAACAAAACGCCGTATTTTTGGAACAACCTGTACCTTTAAATAGTTGTACATTAATCTTAAGCGTTACCTACACTCTGTTAGTAAAAACCGTTCATGGACCAAGTTTATGTGAGTGATCAGTTGATTTCTAATAACATTTTAAAATTTTACATTGAAGAACTTGTAGTTCTTATTGACCAAAAATGTATGTTTAACCCTGTATATGTTCAAGGTCACCCTGGATAAGGATATGCAATGCACATATTTAGATTTCTTACCGCTTCAAATATATATACTTTAGTTTTAGTGAAATATCCACGTTTGAATATCAATTGGCGATATACAATGAATAATAAGGCATGTAACGCAAACGTAGGCGAGTTCATGACACATGACCATTTTTGCGTGTTGTTTTTATCTCGGCTGTAGAATTGGTTTATTGCAAGTAATATGTAAAGCTATGGTAACAACAAATGTTTATTCCAGTTAATGTTGTTCCAAAAAGGCTATTAAATTGCACTGAGCGTTGTAGTTTAAATTAGAGGAAGAATCTATTAAATTGCCAAAAATATAACTTTGTTGCAGCTTTAAATTACTATGTTTGTATCTGGTTATACGCCCTACATCCAAATATATAATGTCCCATTAAATCCATTACAGAAAACGCATGGAACATATCATTTCCTACAACAATTGACCTTTGTATAATTTGCCTTTGAATGTTTTATCATGTATATACAGTGGGTGTATATTTTAAACTATTCCGTCGCGTTTGGCGCCATAAGTACTTGTAATTGTTCTAACATGTAACAGCTGTGACGACCTTTGTATCAGTGCTTTTTATCAACAATATTTTGTACATTTATGAAAGCATCTAATATGATGTCAAGAAATAAAGATGTAAATGTTGAATGAAAGCGTTAAAGTGTTTTTATATGGCTTTCCAGATTATATCTACACGACGAATGCTGAAAGTATGATTAAAAATAGAATTATAATGTCATACTGGTAATCCAATCTTGATTGATAGGTATCGCCTAATTTGAATGTCATTTGAAAGTAGGCTTACAAAATCAACCTTCAGTTTACAAGTGATGACTCACACCGAAAAGGGGGACTTTGCGACGATCTGCAGACTGAGATATCAGACTTTGAAGTTGAGAAGTGGTAAAATTTTCGTCTAGGAGATGAATTTGAGATTTTGTGCTATTATGAATCTTCAAAGTTTTAAAAATCTTCCTACCAAGCCGTTTTCTATAAAATTGCGAAACAAGATGATTTTATGACAATTTTCCTTTTCGCAATATTGTGATCGGAAGAAAAAACATCCTCGAAAACAGGCCGTTTTCTCAGCTCAAAATTAAAGATATGTATCTTGACAATGTCTGTGTCAAATTTGATGATGATTGAGTGCTGCTAAGTACCCGTTGCTAAGGAGATTTTGTGTATAGTTGAATAGTAATCAATAACATTGATGCTTTCACAAACCCAAACTTTAAAGCCTGTTTTCTCCAATTGCTATTTTTGAAAAATGATCAACACGCTTGTATCGAAATTTTTGAGGTATCAAATTACTTCTGCAACTCTAAACTTTAACATGATGCCAAAAACTCAATTTTGATGTCGGAACCAAAGTCCCCCTTTCGGTGTGAGTCATCACATATTATAACAGTTTTTTAATTTGAATACTGGTTAGAGTTTCTTGTCTATGTGTTAACATCTAAAGGTCAAGGAAGTAAATGATTTTGAGTGTTAAATTTGATTAATATAATCAATAAATTCATAGATATTTCCATCGCTTCCTTTGCTTTTTGACGTTATTTCACAGTATCTATCTAATTTTTCAAGTGGATTTTTTTCATCAAAATGCTTAGTAACGAGTATTTGCATAATGTTATTCTTGATTACTAAGAAAGAAAACATAATATTCTGAATACTTATTGCGTCCAAGTCAAGGTTTCATGAAATTAATGATTAAGTCTGTAAGTAAAACGAAACAAAACACACATTTATTCCAACAGCTGGTTTGCATACTATTTTATGTAATGCAATTTCAAGGGTTAAAGCTTGCTTAAATTATCTATTAATTATGACACACCATACACTCACGCAAATTAATTTGACATAGAAAATGTAACACGTTACAGCAAAAGGTACCTTTGAGGTTAAAAACATTTTTGGCATGAGTGGAAATCCTGTGATCTCAGCTTTAACATGACACCACAATCATGAGTGCAGGATGTTTCGTCCTGGACTTATGTGTGAAAATGTTTTGGATTGCAAGCCCGATTCGAAAAAAAAAGTTATTCTGAGAAAAACCGGTTTAAAGTTAGGGGGTAATCACAGCGGTAATTGCAGTTAATTGACGATTATCATAAAATTGCACATTTAGAATGTGTTTTAGCTCATGGAAAATAATTAAAATCGACACGGGGACCTGTTCATCACTATTTCCAACTTCAACGGCCCTTATCTCGGAATGTTTTTCCGACTTAATGTGCCTTTTAATGTAACACATAACAAATATCAGATGACTTGCAGAAACTCTGATGTCTAAAAATACTATAGATAATAGATTCCGTCTTTCTTACAAATATATGCTGACTATTTGCCCGAATTCTTAAAAGTAGCGATTGTTAGTAAGCATAGGTTATTAGGCAAAGGCTTTATAGGACACGTTCATAACAACATGGCGGATGGAAAAAACTCATGATCAACAAAACGGTTAAGGACAAAACATTGTCGAAAATACCCTTAAACGACGCCCTACGTAAGTCGTTGAAATTCATTTTCTTGCCGTTGTTTTGCTACAATGGAAAAAGGTATCATTCACAGCCTACCGTTGCTTGTTTCTATTCTATTCGTCATATTGAGATCCCTGAGTCTTAATTCCGAAACTGACCTGAACTTCTATCTGGCTCAAACATGCAAGAAGAAGGCTTCCAAACGATAGCAAACTGTCAGTTTCTAATATGACCTTGAACGATTGCTGACATTATAGCACGGTCCATATGAGGAGTTTACCACCGCAACATTCAATTTGTTTACCGTATTAGTGCAGTGTGACTTGAGATGAAATAGTATTGACGATATATTGACTGGTATTGACAAACAAACATCGCTTTGACATGTTCAATGAGTTTCAGAAACAGCATTGCCTAAAAACTACTAATATGTGAGTGTATAATAAATCAGTTGAAAATTCCTTTTCTACACGGCGGTAATGTTCAGAAACAAATATTTCAGAGACTAACTCAAAGTTTTCAATGTCAAATTAATGTCTTACAAATATATTTTGCCGGATTCACAAAAGTAGCAATTAAAGGCATTAGCCATAAATCACTTGGTCGCTAGATTTTTTTTCTCGACGTGACCTGTCGGATGGGATCGGACTTTGAACCAATATAATCAGAAAGGAGTTGATGCAAAATGAAAATTAAGACATGGATAAAAAGATTTTTAGTTTTTTCAATGAGATATGTCAATGTTTGACTGTTAGGAATACGAAATTCTTAATTTTATTAAATTTTAAACAAAATTGTTAAAATCATGAGGTCACTTTTACTTACGCGCAGCTTGTTTACCAATTTTTATGTGAATTTGCTAATACAAACTGCAAGTTTAGGTATCGGACCTCACATTCATGAAATTTGAAATATATATCTTTCCTGTAAGACTTTTAACTCAATAAATAAAACGAGGGGACATTCAGTTAATTAGACGCATTGAAAGGGCAAGATGTCGGTCATCACATTATCTCGATAAAACAGTGAACATTGTAAACGACAAATCACACCTTTCGGAGTTCTGAGGCTATATCTAGGCAAATTCGGCGTCATTTACCATGCTGCACGTGTAGCAGCTCATGAACTTGATTGGTACCTTTGCATCCACCGTGCATATTATTTACAGGCTATAGGGAAATAATTTTATCATGTTTATCTAAGGAAATTCTTTTGTAAAAGTAGTTTATTGAAGGAATACCAATCTAATACGATGAAAAAGTAATACTTTGTTTTCAAAAGGGATTCAAAACTGGGACCTCTCACACCAAAAGCGAGTAGCTTAGCCACTAGGCTACAATTGACTTGTACACGATTCTCAATTTTCAAGGTTTTGTTTATGGTGGTTGTGTTTAAAATAGATACATGTTAGTGAGTTTATTAGTTGGATATGGTCACCATCAACCATTTCCAGCCAGTAACTCAATTTCTCCCAAAATGTCACGTGGTTCCTTTTGCCATGGGAGGGCAGTATAGAGATCACGCTGGCATGGAGAGGTTACTTTAACCATATATAAGTGTGTAATAATAGACAAGTGCCGCTTAATCGATCACTTCCGGGGTTACATGATGTTTTGCGTAGAAATTTGATGTTTTATTTGACCTCATTGGACAAAGCGTCATATTCTGTTTAAATTTGTTAATTAAAGAAGTGTTGTAGCTCTTTTTGACCATGTGGCTAAAATATATTAGGTCAAGAATCGTAGATTTTAGTTAAAACGTAAAGACCTAATTTGACCTCACTCAAGGAAAATTAACACTTGCAAAATCACACGACAAGACACTGATATTTCCAAAAATTTCATTTTTTTTTTAAATTTCAAAAGGTTTTCATAACATAAAAGTTTAGTTTGAGATTTGATGCTAGTTTGGCGAGTTTACAGACTTTTTAAACTATGGCATCTGAATATTCATACGCATGTCGAAAACGACCTTTCCTGAAATTTTTCATGAATAAGCAACATTTAACGAGCTGAGTTCTGGCTGATATCAACCGCTCAAAAAAGACGATTTTCAACCAAATTAATTTCTAGGGGGCCTGCAAGCAGTGTTTCTTTTTTCCTAAAGTTCGAGAATCCAAATGTACGGCTGTTTATTTAAAAGTAAACATTATTATTTAGGACGGTTAAAATATACTTAACATCAGCAAAATATATTGTTAGTATATAGAAGTTTAAATGTTTAACACTCTCACTGAATCACAAATAATTGTCTGTTTTACTATAATTGTTCAAGTTCAACAAGAATGGTTACAGATACTACTACTACTACTAATAATAATAATAACATGTATTTTAGAGCGCCTTACTTTTGAATGAATAAAAACCCAAAGCGCTGTACAAATGGGAATAAACTGATTAAAATATAACAATATAAAAATCACATATTTCACCTTATTACTATAAGCTTAAATGAATTTAATAAATTCCTACAGTATTACACAAATTATACATCAAAAATATTATACTAAATACGTACAAAAATTTAAAGCAAAAATACAAACTACATCAGAGCAGGAAAGTGATAGACGGCCACAGGTAAAGTACTGGCAGCCTACTCACAAGTTAAAGTACCTTGGGAGCCAGTAGAATATACAAAAAAAAATATCTGAATATCTAATTCAGAGTGTGGACTGCCATTCCGGTCGAAAAAGAAAAACAAGAAAGAAGCTGTGAAGGGAAGGAAGGGGCAATTTGGAGACATAACATAAAGCCTAAAGAAAAATAGAGTCCACTGATGACGCAAATCCACACTCATTAAACTTCAGAGCCTGCCTAGGTGGGACATCCATGACGTGCCAACGTCTCCATGCGTTGGCTCCGCCTTGCAGACCCTACAGTGGAATGCAAACAGTGCCAATGTGGACCAGTTTTGAAGCAAAGAAAGAAAGCTAGGGAAAAGTGCAAAACCACCGGAAAGATAGTCTTGTGACTTTTTGTGTTCAAATAATGAAGGTGACCGCAAATTAAAACAAGTAGGTATCAGAGTGACAGACGGCCGCAGGTAAAGTACCGGCAGCCTACTCCCATGGTAAAGTACCTTGAGAGCCTGTATCATCAACGTAAAACTAAATATTTAATTTAAACTAATAGGTTCCAGATCGACAGACAACCGCAGGTAAAGTAGGATAGGAATAGCTAAATATAAAAGAATTAAATAATGATTTTCAAGGTAAAGTACCTTGGGAGCCTGTACGATCAAAAACCTAAATATCTAAATCAAACAAATAGGTCTTCAACTGTGATTTTAAAGCCTGTGTAGTGTTTGAAATGCGTATGTGGAATGGAAGCGTGTTCCAAAGTTTGGGACCCGCGATCGAAAAAGCCCTGTCCCCGAAGGATTTCAGTCTGCTTTTTGGAACAACAAGCAGCTTGCGCGAGCATGAGCTAAGCTTGACCTTGGGTTGATATGGTATCAGCAGTTCAGAAAGATATATTGGAGCAGCGCCAGTTAGTGACTTGTACACGATGAGAAAGAGTTTGAAAATAATTATTTTACTGATTGGTAGCCAGTGTAGGTCTCTGATAACTTGACTAATATGATCGTGTTTTTTAGAACCAGTCTTGCGGCCGAGTTTTGGACTCTTTGTAACTAAATGACTAGTTTGTCAGGAAGACCGTATAAAAGACAGATGCAATAATCCAATCTGGAAGTCACAATTGCGTGAACAAGTTTCTCCGCTGATGCGCGATCAAGATATTTTCTGATTTGTCCGATGGCGTGTATGGCGTATGAAGCACATCTTTTATTGACATCTACTTAGTAGTAGAATGCAATAAAATCAGTAGGTGTTGTGGAAAGTTAAACTTCACTTTGGTGATCGTGGCTAATGCCTTTGAGCAAAAGCTAAACAAGTTGAAAAATGCTTAAAAACATATTTCACAATTTTAACATCTATAAGATATCTTTGATAGTCAAGATTATATTTTCCTTTGTCCATTAAGACAGGTTATTACGCAAACAAATAAACCACACTAGTAGGTACTTTTCAAATTTACAAAAATAAAAATAAAAAGTTCATTTTCTAAGCTGTGATAGTTTCTAAGTAGACCATCGCACGATCGGCAAAATCATGCTTTTTAGGTACGCACCTCTTGGAACCAAGAAAACTTAATCTCATAATTCATAAATATATTTTTGATGAATATTACCAGGGTATGTCAATCGCGA
>JXSR01S074273.1:62094-74961 GCA_000969725.1 Ophiothrix spiculata | reverse complement strand
TTTCAACTTTGTCCGATTTCAAAGGTTTGGGTCATAGTTCTAAAGAAAGGTCAAATTCTCAACTTCGTCCGATTACAAAGGTGGAATGCGGAGGCATCGTGATCGACACTCTGTGTCGAGAACCGCGCGGCCCGAGAACCGCGTATTCTAGTTTTATCATTGAGCTACATGTATTTTATACCAAATATGTATAAAGGTACACTCCCGCTCGAAAGTATTTCAGCATAATTAAAAACATGTTCAGAAATCTTATTTTTCATAGTAAACGACCTAAAATTATCTTAAATTTAACTTATCTATTGAATATGAATAAATCGATGTTTGTTTTAATATTTAATCTTCCATTGCCTTAGAAATAATGGCTGATTTCTTTGGCGATATACAAATACACCACATGTACAAATCTCATTTAAATGTAACTTACCAATTTTTCATAACCTCATTATTACCTTGTAACCGGATAGAATATTTTCAGGTTTGTAAGTTTTAAAACGAATGTGAAGAAATGTACAGTACACATATTTTTTCAAATGATATGAATGCATCCGGAATGGATTAGTTAGTTTGATAATTATACAATATGTATAGACTCTGTCAAAAAATGATGAAAAACGGATAAAAGCCTTTTGAGATATTGCTGAATAAAGTTTTTGTGTGGAAAAACTTTCGATCGGAAGTGTACATGATCCGATTTTCAAATTTTAGTCAATAGGTTGAATTGGAAGTGTGGATACAGTGCAAAAAAAATTTCCAAGTTGAAGCACAAGTTTTATATTCTCTAAAGGCTGTTGATCCTTTGGTAAATCATAATCAATCTCTTTCATACTATATATCAGATTCATTTATTTTCCATAAAAACACATAAAAATACATAAAAAATAACATAGAAACAGAACAGAATTATGGAGGACAGGACCGGAAAACGAAAATGACTCAACAATTGTGTTTTATAAAGTTTTCAACCTAATTTTTAGCGATTTTCAACTCCAACAGTCATAATTATGGTAAAAAAACAGTTCCTGAGACCTCAATTCAGAGAAAAATCAGTTCCATAGACCCTATTTTTGACCAAAAATCAGTTCCTCAAGACCCTAATTTGGATAACTAGTGCAGCACGTACCTACCAAAAATTGTTGAGTACCCCACCCCGGGCAATACCAGGGCTCGAATTAGGAAACTTTCAACTCACAGTGTGGTAGCCGGAAAAATTAAGAATATTTAATACCAGAATGTGCTAAACGTTTATGGTTGTAGATAACCATTGTGAAATTCATGAGAATATTTATCTCATTGATTTTGTATTTGTGTTTTCCAGGGAGGGTGATATCACCAATTTAGACTGTGTTGGAATGGTACATCCAACAAATGAGTCATTAAATGAACCAAGTCCACTTACAGAAAAGATACATCAACTTGCCGGACCAGAACTCAAACAGGAAGTCAAAACAAAAGTCAAAGGTATGTTGACATCAAAACTCATTGTATGATCATGAGAATGAGGAAGAGGGGATAGGGGCAGAGGGTATAACTTGGTATTCTGACTTGGAGGCAAAATTGGGGGTATTTGGGCTTTTACCGAAGCTGCATCGGGACTTGTCGCAACTTTAGCGCAACCATGACCTTTTGCATCTGTCTTCAGTGCGCCTAAACAAGTACGCTGTTTCCACTACAGCTACGCGCTGTACTTAAATTATGCATCTCTGCTGAGGTCTTGGAAGATGCACAATAACATGTATATAGCGCCTGCTTATGGTTGGTCAAGATTCTGCTTGTCTCGAGTGGACCCGAATACCCCCAATTTGAGCTCCATGGCTAATGACGGGCCAGTATACAAAGCCCTGTATCTCCCCAATAAATCTATGGTAAGTTTTATCTTCCTCTAGGTGCAGATAGACCTTGTCCTGAATAGAATCAATTGCGAGAATTATGAAAATGTCTTGTTCCAAATTGACACCAATAAGTGCTTGTTTTTGTTCCAGGGTGTAGGACTGGGGAAGCCAAGCTGACTAAAGGCTACCAATTACATGCCAGATTTATTCTTCATACAGTAGGACCAAGATATAATATAAAGTACAAAACAGCAGCAGAAAGCGCCCTCTACAATTGTTATAGAAATGTTCTTATGCTTGCAAAGTAAGTATTGATGTACTGTAGACTTCTCATAAGTCTTGAGTAAAAAAAATTAGGCTGTGTTCACATAACAACCCGGTAGTGTTTTTCTGCTTGTTTTATGCGAGTCTTGAATAGTTTAAAGCGAATCATCTTAGAAATTTAGTGTTGGAAACACTTTTTTAAGGTTGAACCGATGGCTCATTTCCTTACCAATACGATATGCCGATGTTTTATATGTGTCACTTTGCCGATATGATATCTGTTACCGATGTTTTAGTGCATCATCAGTTGATCAAAAACGTGGCCTAGACAAGGGCTAGGCCATGCTTTTAGTGCATCATCAGCTGATCAAAAACATGGCCTAGACTAGGGCTAGGTCACGCTTTTAGTGCATCATCAGCTGATCAAAAACGTGGCCTAGACTAGGGCTAGGCCACGCTTTTAGTGCATCATCAGCTGATCAAAAACATGGCCTAGACTAGGGCTAGGTCACGCTTTTAGTGCATCATCAAAAAACGTGGCCTAGACTAGGGCTAGGCCACGCTTTTAGTGCATCATCAGCTGATCAAAAACGTGGCCTAGCCCAGCTAGGGCTAGGCCACGCTTTTATCTGTCACCTTGCCAAACATTGGTAAAGTTCATCGGCAAAGACAGGTGATTTTACCGATACAATGTTTTGCCTATAGGGTGTAATATCGGCCCAATACGATGGCCGATACGATGCATCGGTTCAAGCTTATTTTAGTTATGACCGAGCCACTTTCTAATTGCATGTGAACTATATGCTGTGAAAGTGACACGTCATAATTTATGTAACTCACCCCAGCATGTGTGATCTGGTTCCAAACAAACGTGGTAGGCATTTTTACCACATGTGAAGTCTATAGGGAATAATTTCTATTTTAGTTTTAGTACTCTTGAATCCAAATGAAGCAAAAATAAGCATAATCAGGGTAATATGTTATAGAAAAGAGTATTGTAATAGACCAGACTTTCATCCTGTCACTTTTTTTTAGTTTGTGAACAAAAAGCAAGTGAAAAGATTAATGGTCTTTTGTGTGTACATATGCCTACATCTTCATCAGTGGAACCACTATAGACATGACCATTTGTTTGGAACCAGATCGCATGTGTTGGGCAAGTAATGCAAGAGGTTATGTAACTACTTCCGCAGCGTATAGTCAAAACTTAGTGCTCTTTTGTGAAAATGCCATGAGACCATAGACTTACAGAGGCGTTCCCTAACTAGCTACCATCTTCATTCCGCATAGAGATCAAATTGCGGGGCATTCAGGTTTTTGCTGATGATGCGTCGCATCGTATCATAATGTGCAAATATTGAAAAATCCCCCTGCGCATTGCTTGCAGGTAGCGTAACAACCGTGTTAAGTATTTGCGCAGTTTGTTTCTACGCTCAACCGAATCTTGGCGCACATACTTGATTTAGATGGGAACCAAATGTACCCAAATACCTCCAATTTGAGCTCCATGGCTGATGACGCCATTACACCAAGTATACGCTGATATACGAAGTCTAGGATCTCCCCTCTGTAACTATGGACACATCTAGTGGCCTAAAAATGAAGAGTGTAGTCAAAGATGTTCCTATGTTACATTTTGGCAAAAATGAGTTTTTGGCAGATTTAGGTGCATTGACGGTTTGGGCACTTTTTAAGAAAAAAATCGGGTGATTGACTCAACCGTAAGTGGTTTTTACGCTTGAGTGAATTCTGGGTCCAATTTTACAAATGTTCAAAATGCATCAAGTTACATATCAAATTAATTTTCTTGATGCAATTAAGGATGCCAAATATATAAAGTTTTACCTATGTAGCACGAATGGTTCATGGGGATACAAGCCAAATTGGGGTCAAATTTTCAAGATGGTCCAATTTGGGTGAACGAAATGTCAAATTATAATATAATAAATAGTTTTTACACACAACAAGAATATTTGCTCGCCTTGGGGAGCTTTCAATCCGCTATTACGCTGGACCTTTGTCAACCCGACATTAGGGGGCGCTATTGGGTTAAGCTTGAGATGGTAGCCTGATCTTGAAGAGCTACAAATTATTTGTTTTGAGCTGTACATTCCAAAAATATATACATTCAGTAAATCAAAGTATTCACTTTTGAAATTATGGCACATTTTGAATTTTTGACCTACTTTTTAGAGCAAGAAGTTCCTATATGCAATTTATTGATTTTCGATTACTGAAAATCAATAATGTATATATAAGCTGATCTTGAATTGTTTGCTAGTTTTCATATTTTGCAAATACAACCATACCTGAAAGTTTCAAAATGATATATAATAGATTAAAACTTTTACACAATTCCAAAAACTTTAAACCCCATTTTTCTCAAAACTGATTTGATGCAACATAGGAACTTATTTGACTACAATCTTCAAATTCATCTGAAGTGCTTCTTACCTTAAGGCCTCAGTACACGAGGATTTTTTCCAGGACTCTTGCCTGAAAAAGTTAAGTTGCGGTCATACTGTTGCTAGCCTATATTCTACACAGAATTGTGGTATACATGTTTCTTGTTTGAGAAAATCGCAGATGATCCCTTCTTATCGTCTTCAAAACCAATTTAATGGTGATAGGTTCAACGAGGTCAATGAAATATCTATAATATCCTCTATTATCAGGAATTATTCGATCGACTGAGTATTCGTCATGCTGACAAGTTATGACGTGGTTCAATCCTTGACATGTATATTAGTGCATTGTGTCGTATGTTTAATGACTGTTAAATCTGCTTAAATTAGCCATTTCTGTTGATAAGAGGCGCCTTTTTCCAGCCCCGTGTTCTATTCCCGGACAGTTTCTGTCAGGAGGATTATCCCCTGAAAAGAACAAAGACTGTGATCAATTTAATCACGATAGGTTCAACAGGGTCATTGAACATTGAAGTTCTTGGAAGTTATTTTCAGGTGTGCGAAATGCATAACTAATTTGCTTCCTTAACAATTGAAATACTTTGATTAATACCATGATTATTGCAAAGGTTGGCCGCAACTTGACTTTTTCAGGCAAGAGTCCTGGAAACTGTCTCCGTGTAGTGAGGGCTTTACAGATCTAAGGAAATGTCATTATTTTGTTGGAAAGTATTTTTAAAGATTCGTAACTGAAATTTCACCAAATAAAATTCAATTTATTATTTATAGTGGACAGTCGAGACTTTGTATTGATGTGTTAAGGTTATGACTTGTAATTGATCTTTTTCTGAAAGGAAAGAATATAGGCATGTAGCAAATGAAAAGTGCAAATCTGAAGGAATGTTTGTGATTTTTACGAGCTATTGTTGTATTTGTAACAACAATGTCATCAATATAGATCAAATCAGTAGAGAAGGAATGGAAGCTTTAACATTGATTTTGTCATAAAATAATTTCATCAATAATTAGTGATGCTACACTATGATGTCCATTATGTAGTAAAATCATTACCAGTTTTTGCTCATTCAGTGCTTGGTCAACACCAAATATCAATGCTGGTAATTTGTCTTGTGAGGGCAAGAAAGTTGTATCTGCAAAGACTGCCTTATGTTTATTGAATACATTGTCACATGAAAGCGTCAAAACTCTCAAAAAATATGTCTACCATATGTCAGTGGCTCTTGAAATGGTTCTTCAGGTGACATTCAAGAGCCACTGACCTGAGACTGCATCGGGGGGGGGGGGTACTTAGTACAAAAGGGGTTATGGGGATGTGACGCAAATTTGGGTAGCAAAACCAGGCTTTCTTGTATATCAGTTGGTCCTTTTCTTTGCAAAATGTGGTATTTTGATGGGTTCATTTTTCAAAATTTTCTCAAATTTGCACCATTTGGTGACCATTTTGACATTTCTTTTCAAAACTTTGTCAAAATAATACAAATTTTGGCAGAAAAAAAAATTGTTTCTTGATTAAATTTGACTCAAAATTTGAGAGATTTGGTATATGGATGGACCTTTTTTCTTGAAAACTGGTATTTGGATGGGTGGCTTTTCAATTTTCCCAAAGGTACGCATGTACCTATCCAAACCAAATTTGAGTACTCCCCAGGATACTATGCAGTGTGTAATGCAAATTTATGAAAAATGGCAGCTATTGCAGTAATGACTTTCTTGCACTCCCAGGGGGGGGGGGGGGTACTCAAATTTGGTTTGAATAGGGATTTGCCTCTGTGAAAATTGAAAAGCCACCTATCCAAATACCAGTTTTCAAGAAAAAGGGACCAATCCATATACCAAATGTCCCAAATTTGGTGTCAAATTTAATCATAAAACACATTTTTCTGCCCAAATTTGAGAAGAAATGTCAAAATTTGCGTTTAGAACATTTTGAAAAATGAACCCATCAAAATACCACATTTTGCAAAGAAAAAGGACAGATTGAAATACCAGAGAGCCTGATTTTGCTACCCGAATTTGCGTCACATCCCCATGACCTCTTTTGTACCCCCCGGCTTGCACTCACATGACGAATTATAACCTTTGCTCATGAGGTTGTAATTACTGTAAATACTACACATTGATTTCACTTCTTGTTGCATCTGTTCTCTATCAAATTATCTTTAAAGGTGCATTGGACAAAATTCTAATAAAACCCTAACCCTAAAACTAACCCTAACCCTTCACCCTAACCCTAAATTAAACCTAAACCTAACACTAACCCTAAACCCTTACCCTAAAATTCTGGATGGGACCTAAAGTACAGTAGGTCCTAAATTTTATATTTCAGATGATTTACACTTGGTATGATAAAACAACAGTCATGCACCTGTTATTGTGAAAATATGGTTTAATTTCTTTCAAAAGGACAGAAGTTTAGCATAAATTAAGTTTAGCAGGCTATTTTCAATATTATTGAGATATATATTATTATTAATATTATTAAGAAACAAACAAATTGTAAATGTTATTTCTCCAGATTTGTAAAACGTTGCTTTTGTATCATAAATCTAAATTGAAGTATAAGTTTAAATTCATTAGGCACATTTACGCAAAATTTTAAAGGTGCAATTCATGATCATTGTTTGATTATAACCTCATCTCCTTTTTGCCTCGATTAATTAAAAGATGACCATATAATCAACACATACTAAAAATGTCACTTGATACAGATTTACCGTTTTCAAGTAAGAAGCTTAACAGCCTTTTAAAAATCCCCATCTAGGCTACTTTATTGTGATTACTGTCACATGAATCAAGGATTAGCCCCAATTTTAGTGACTTGATCAAGAATCTGTTGATGAACCAGAAAAAAATATTGAGGATTATGTTGGTGAACTTGTCCAATGCTCCTTAAAGGGGGGTGTAGTTATATTGTGGAATCGACTATATGTCTTGCAATTGTTATTTCTAATTGTACCCTAGGGGGGGGGGGCACTCACATATGTGGGCAGGATATATATGGCAAGCGGTCAAGACCCCCTTTTTCAGGATGCCAAGCCGCTCACTAGATCCCCATTTTCAGCGTTATTCAGTTCTTTTGACCCTGTTTTTGAGAAAAACTACAAAATTTTAGCTCTAACTGCAAAAATTGCTCAGGAAATGCGAAAACTTTAAGCTCAGGAGGCTATTTTTGGCCAAAATTTCTGTTCACTAAACCCCCAAAATCGGTTTCAAAGGTCACCTTACCACCATTTTGGCGCTTCGCGCCTGACATACCTACCACTTTCAAAGTTGAGTGCCCCCCCCCCCCCCTGAATCATACCGCCCAAAAGTGACTGAAAACAAAATTGTATACTGTCTGAAATGTTCAAAATTCGGTGATTATGATATTATAGGGGTGCTAGTTATATGTCAGTAATTCTTTTGGATATTGAGTTAACAAAATTTTTACTGTAATTTAGAAAATACAAATACTTAAGAGCATCGATGTTTCAAATTTTCGATTCTAATTTTGAGATATATTCAAGAAATATGATGTATTAATAATGTTAAGTTGGGTTTTGTAGTTTTGTGCATCTGAAAATATGTGAAATATCTGCACTGTCTAGAACAATAACACTAAATGCATTGCACTTATGTAATATAAACTACGCGTCATAAGTTCCTACCCATGAAATCTACACACCTGCAGATGAATAATTTAAATTAACGTTTTTCTGATAATTTCAAGTTTCATCGATTTAAAGTTGGAATGTATCAAATTCTCCAACAAGTGACACCGATTTGCAAAGAACATATGATTTAAAAAAAAATTTGACTCTGAATTCAATTCTGGCTTATTCCTGAACAACACACTGAAGGTACAACCATAAACACAACGAATACACACCCTGAGTAGCCGGGATCAATAACGCTAGGATTCGCTCCATAGCACGGGCTATTCAATTCAACATGACGGCACACGATAGCATTATTGACCCGTTAAATAACCCGTGGCTCTGTACTCATTTGATACTGATAATGGTCTCTGCGTGTAATTGATCAATTCGCAACAATCGTATTCAGTGGTATTTTCTTTAAATTGACCATTCTTTACTAATTGGTGTCGCATGTTAAAGAACTTGGTACATTGTGACTATAAATCACGAGACTTTGTTGGTGTGCCAAAAATTATCAGAAAGATGTTAATTTAATTCATATGCAGGCGACTGGCAGGCGTGTAGAAATCATGGGTAGGAACTTATGACGCGGAGTTCATATCAAACATATTGCTTGTGAAATACATGTATGACCAGCAAGGTCTGCAAGTTTGGTTGGTAAGACAATTATAGTTGATAGTCTAATAAGCAGGGTTTCGAAATCCGTGGTAACGCAGCGCTATTCCCAGAATAAAGTTTAAGTCCCAGAAAAAAATTGGAATGCTTTAAAAAAAAATAATATAAAGTCAAATAATAATAAAAAACACTAGAATTTCTGACGACAGATGATTTTTTCTAGCAATATTGAATGATGAAAATTGAAATACATAAATGAGCCAAATTTTTGAGTGAATGTCAAATTACTGTCAAAAACAAGCGAGTTTTTAGAGCGATTTGTGCATTTTTTCATAAATCTCACAGAAAATTCTCATCAGCACTAAAAACATTCCCAGAAAGGTTTATTTTTTTCTATACCCTGCAGTGATAAGATAGGCATGTAAATTTTACATATGTTTAAACACGGTTACTATGGTAATGCTATGGTAATAAGTGTTAAATATAACATCATACAATATTTATATGTTTACAAATTATTTTGATTTTCAAAGGTTTGGTGATGAATTTAATTCATTTATAATTTGTAGATTTTATAATTAGCTGGGGAAGTGTAGGAATTTCTGCTATATAGTTGAACGATTTGAACAATTTTGTATTAAAGTGAAACGGGAACATGCCGATTCTTTTGTCACATGGTCACTTGGTGCATGATGTTGACTGGCTCAATTTGTTCAATGCTTACTGCAATAGCAAAGGATGGAAAAAAGAGACAGAAAGAATTATTTAGGCCAATGGTTAAAGATGCTAGGAAAGCCTATGATGAGGCCTAAAAAAATGTTTTCATCGTTACCCGACCGACCCTAGATTTGTTTGATTTTTATGTTTTTCAAATTACTATATAAGGACCAAAATATATATTATATGAAAAAATAGAGCTGTTTTTTAATTATAATGTTGTTGTCTTTATTTTCATTATTTTTTTCCTTACAAGTAAATGGCAAAAACTGGTAAAATATACTGTTTTTGAAGTGAATATTTCTTTAAAACTAAGTTGGTGATCCTTTTTTTTATTTCAGAAATGTAATCAGCACATATGAAACACCATATATATATAAAAAAAAAAGAAAGATAAATCAATAGATGAATTCTTTCTGTGCTAAGCCAGTCCCACCTATACAATTTAAAGACATTTCGCAGGGTTGAGAGTCATAAGGCCGTTTTTTGCATGGGCAACAAACCCTAGAACAAAAACATTTAGGCCCTGATGGTGCTTAAGGGGTTTCTCAGAGATGCAAATCCTCCATTGATTTTCTTTAAAATTATGTATTTTGTAGATTTATTTGTGCTGATAATGAATCTAAAATAAAAAATATTGGTCACCATGCTCCTTTTTGAGATACAGACATTTCAAAAAGTATAAATTTTCCAAAAAAATCACCAGATTTACCATACAAAGTATAGGGAAAGCTCCAAAACGTTGATTATTATGTGCTTGTAAATAAATGCGCTATTGATTGTTTTAACTTTTATATATGTTGAAGCACTTTTTGCGTACTTCAAAATACTGAAATAAAAAAATATGGTCACTGTGTTAGTTTTCAAGAAAAATGACCAAAACTTGCATTTTTTGATAAAATTTGATTACTTTGATGGCACATCTGCGTCTGCATAATTTCCCGCGTATATATTACGTAGCTATGCGGCGCATGATTAACCAAACACATTAGTAAAGCATGCGTTCAGTATGCATTGAAATTTGCGCACGCAAAACGGATGCAAACATTTTTTTTAATTTTTACTCTTCATGAAAAAAAAAATTGTTATCCCGCAGTCGTAAGCAACTGCATCTCTGAGAAAACCCCTTAAGGAAGGTGAATGATCTATTACACATGTGTATCATTCATCTGGAAAGACCCATTAGGTCTAAAAATCATGTGTTCTAGGGATTGTATGTTGCAAGTGGATCATAAATTGTCAATACTCCCCTCTATACCATGGTGTATTTAAAAATATACTGTGTATTCCTGACAATTGAAATGATTTACAAGTTATACTGAGAGATCCATGACCGATTAGTATAAATGTTAAATAAACTCATATTGTATAAGTCATACCAAGTCAAATCAAATGAAACTGAAAGTCTATGAAAAGTATACAATATTTTTTGTATTTTAACATAAACTGTCCCAGCAGTCTTAAGTAAAGAGGATCCTTTATACTAAAAACTTACTAATACTTGTATTATACAGGCATGAGCACTTTTTTAGAAAATTATCTGATTTCAGATATTTTTACATCCAAATAGCTCCAATTCAGGTAATTTTGGGCTTGATTTAACCTTTGTAATGGATTTTGGTTAAATTTTACCAAATTCAGATTCTTTCATGATGAAAAATCATTCTTATGCCTGATTATGCAAAGTGAATGGAATGAAAATGTTGAATGTATAATCAGGGAAAATCAAGAATGGAAGTGAAACTGACAGGCTAAAAAGTGCACCTACCCCGAAGGGAAAATTTGCTAGAATCAGCTGATTATTGTAGCAAATCACCCCTTTATTATAACAAATCTGCTCTATATGTAAATGATGTACCATGCTATGTCACAAAATAACCTTCATTACTTTAAATTATTATACACATGCTACACTAGTACCAGGGTTATGCCTATTGTTATCAGCGCGTTAATCCGAAGTTGTTTATGACATTCGGCGCGGTGATGTATATCTCTTTAACAGTCATTGCGTTGTCACATGGATTCTAGAGTAGAGAATCCATGGTTGTCACTAATACTAGTGAAGCGTTTGATTTGTTAGGGGTTGAATGGCGAGTATACAAAGTCGAGTAATAGATTAGTTCTTTCTGTATGTGACCTCTTTGTGACTCATTCGTGGTGGGTACCAATTCCGTCCATTGGCTCGGAATAGGAGTTTCACGGCCCTGGTATGATGAACAAGGAAAGTAACTGAAATTACTACACAACATGAACAGCTAGGCCAAGATGCTTTCCAAATATCATACACTATTCATACACTCCGCGTGTGCTGCGCGTGTCACCTAGCCAATCAGAACGCAAGAATATAAAGTACGCGGAGTGCAGTGGATTTTCACAATGCACTGCGCTTGTTGCGTTCCGGTTTGCGTGGCGGGTGTTTAGTGCGTGTGAATGTTTCATTGTTTTTGTCGGGTGATAATTTATTTGTTTAGAGAAGTTTTGGATTTTGATGGCCATATTAAAGGCCTTATTTCTTTTCACAAAAGATACAATATTATTTTTCTGTCGTGTATGAATTAGATTAATAAATTTGCATTCCATAGCGCTCGTAAAATGAGACAAAATCAATGCAGTTGCGGTAAATTTTTGACTGCTGTCCAATGCACTCGGCTCCTACGGGCCTCGTGAATTGGACGCATCAAAATTGACCGCGCGTGCATTGATTTTGTCTCATTTTACTCGCTTATGAAATGTGCATTTATTAACCTATAATCATTGGATATTAAAGGGGCATTGGACAAAATTAAAATTGTATTTGTGGATGATTTACACTTCATATATTAGATTTTTTTTTTTTTTTAAATTCACATTGTTTAAATTGCACCTTTTTTTTTATCAATGATGTGTTGGCATCGACACATCACATGCGTAGACACAGTTCGTTAATCCCCAAACTAATGGGGGCTGCACTTTATATGGAAGAAGAAGAAGAAAATAACATATAGTTGCCAAATATTGGAAGAATGTTGATCAAAACCTTCAGAAAAGTAAACAATTCAAATTTTATTTGTATGTTGTTCTTTGGTATGAGGCTATTCTCTAATCATGTGTATTGATGCTATCAAGAAAGAGACAAATATTTGTTTGTAAAACATTCCTTTCACATCATAGATTACATATAAATCAAAAGAAATTTGGAGTTTGTATTAGATCTCCTGAAAAAGCAAATTTTAAAGTTTCAACTCTAGGTGGCAGTATTTATCATTGTTGACAATGATAATTACAAATAAAAGAATATCTAAATATTTTGATATATGTGATGGCTCACCCCGAAAGGGGGGACTTTGCAGATGATATCAATTTTGATTTTATCATTTCATCTGTTATAGCAATTTCTAA